>RYFJ01004573.1:0-49515 GCA_003991445.1 Oryza meyeriana var. granulata
AGAAGCTGGTGGACAAAGCTATCCGCCAGGAGAGCCAGCATAACAAGGTGGACCACAAGAGGAAGCCAGCACAGTTCCGGACTCACCAAGGACAGCATCAGCGACCACGGATGATGTTGGGCTAGCAAGGTGGACCAGCCACCATGATCGTCCGTCAACAACGCCCGTTCCACCCGAGGCACTCTGGAAGCAGCAACAACAGCGAGCAGTACAACCGTCAGTCCGCTCCGTGCCCACCAATGGCGCCAGTACAGCAGGGTCAGCCACGGAAAGACAACAGGGGCAAGAACTACGTCTGCTACAACTGCAATGAACCGGGTCACTTTGCCGACAAGTGTCCGAAGCCGAGGCGGATGGGACCTAGGCCTGCAGCTCCCTAGCACCCCAACGCCAATCAGCAGGTGATCAAGGGGCGCATCAACCATGTCTCCGTGGAAGAGGCACAGACTGCACCGGAGGTGGTATTGGGTACGTTTCTTGTGAACTCAATACCTGCAACCGTACTTTTTGATTCTAGTGCAACACATTCTTTTATATCGAAGAAATTTGTGGGGACACATGGGATAAAAGTAGTGGAACTTAAAATCCCCATGAGGGTTCATACACCTGGGAACTGCATGGTAACCGCTCACTATAGCCCTTCAGTGAGCCTAGAAATCCAAGGATCACCTTTTCTAGCCAATCTCATCCTCTTGGAATCCAAAGACCTAGATGTCATCCTAGGGATGGATTGGTTGACCCGACAAAAAGGGATGATCGACTGTGCGGACTGCACCGTAACAGTGACCAGTCCAGAAGGAAAGGTGGTTATCTTCAAGTCACCTGTGCCGCTGCATCAGGAAGCAAGATTGAATCAGGTCGCAGCAGAACAACCATCAGAAGATGGGACGAAGCCAGAAAGGAAAATAGAGGACATTCCGATAGTCAGGGAATACCTAGATGTGTTCCCGGAAGACCTACCGAGGATACCACCAGAAAGGGAGATTGAGTTCAGGATCGATTTGGCACCTGGAACATCGCCAATATACAAGAGGCCTTACAGAATGGCACCGAACGAGATGGCAGAAGTCAAGAAGCAGGTCGACGATCTGTTACAGAAGGGCTACATCCGACCAAGCACATCACCTTGGGGAGCACCAGTCATCTTCGTGGAAAAGAAGGACAAGACAAAACGGATGTGCGTGGACTATCGTGCACTAAATGATGTCACCATCAGGAACAAGTACCCTCTACCAAGGATTGATGATCTCTTCGACCAATTGGAGGGTGCCACCGTTTTCTCCAAGATAGACCTGTGATCAGGCTATCATCAACTGAGAATTCAAGAAGAGGATATACTGAAGACAGCCTTCACCACGCGGTATGGGTTGTACGAGTGCACTGTTATGTCCTTTGGACTGACAAATGCACCTGCCTTTTTCATGAATCTGATGAACAAGGTATTCATGGAGTTTCTAGACAAGTTTGTGGTAGTTTTCATCGATGACATCTTGATTTACTCGAAGTCAATGGAAGAGCATGAGCAACATCTTCGTTTGGTTCTTGAGAAGCTGAGAGAGCACCAGTTGTACGCCATGTTCAGCAAGTGCGACTTCTGGCTGAGAGAAGTGCATTTCCTCGGTCACATCATCACTGCTCAGGGAGTTGCCGTGGATCCAACGAACGTGGAATCTGTCACTAATTGGAAACCACCTAAGATAGTGACACAAGTGTGGAGTTTTCTTGGACTTGCGGGTTACTACTACCGATTCATTGAGAATTTCTCGAAGATTGCCAGACCTATGACGCAACTACTAAAGAAAGATGTGAAGTTTATCTGGACCTCTGAATGCAATCACGGCTTTGAAGAACTCAAGAAGAAGTTGGTTTCAGCACTGGTTCTGATCTTACCAGATCCGAAGAAGGATTTTCAAGTGTATTGTGACGCATCCCGCCAAGGGCTAGGGTGCGTGTTGATGCAAGAAGGTAGAGTTGTAGCTTATGCGTCGTGCCAATTACCCCCCCATGAGGGAAACTACCCAACACACGACCTGGAATTGGCCGCAGTGCTCCATGCTCTAAAGATTTGGCGGCACTACCTCATCGGTAACCGCAGTGAGATTTATACGGACCACAAGAGCTTGAAGTACATATTCACCCAGCCTGATCTGAACCTCCGCCAAAGAAGGTGGCTAGAACTGATTAAGGACTATGATGTGGGGATACATTACCACCCAGGGAAAGCCAATGTCATGGCAGACGCCTTGAGCAAAAAAAGTTACTGCAACACTGCTCGAGCGGAGGCGTTGTGCAAGGAAATGCAGCAGGAATTCGAACGCTTGAATCTGGGCATTGTCGAACATGGATTCGTGGCAGCACTAGAGGCTCAGCCCACGCTTTTTGATCAAGTTCGCGAGGCACAAGCGAATGATCCAGAAATCCAAGAACTTAAGAAGAACATGACAGTCAGGAAAGCTCAGGGTTTTACGGAAGATGAGAACGGGACAGTATGGATGGGGGAACGTTTGTGCGTTCCAGAAAACAAAGAACTCAAAGACCTAATACTCCAAGAAGCCCACGAGGCACAGTACTCCATTCATCCCGGAAGCACAAAGATGTACCAAGATCTTAGAACCAAGTTTTGGTGGGCCAGCATGAGAAGGGAAATCGCTGAATTTGTGGCACTTTATGATGTGTGCCAGCGAGTCAAGGCAGAACACCAACGGCCTGCTGGATTGTTACAGGCACTCAAGGTCCCAGAGTGGAAGTGGGAAGAGATCGGGATGGATTTTATCACCGGGTTGCCCCGCACATCATCCGGGTATGACTCAACCTGGGTGATCGTCGACCGACTCACCAAGGTTGCACATTTCATCCTGGTGCATACAACATATTCGGGTAAAAAGTTGGCAGAATTGTATATGGCTCGTATAATGTGTCTACACGGAGTACCCAAGAGGATCGTCTCCGATCGTGGTAGTCAGTTCGCTTCTAAGTTTTGGCAGAAGCTACAAGCAGAATTAGGAACCTGACTGAACTTCAGCACAGCATATCATCCACAAACAGATGGCCAGACTGAAAGAGTCAATCAGATATTAGAGGATATGCTAAGGGCTTGCGCACTGGACTTCGAAGGAACATGGGATAAGAGCTTACCCTACGCGGAATTCTCGTACAACAACAGCTACCAAGCCAGCTTGCAGATGGCACCGTTTGAAGCTCTATATGGCAGGAAGTACCGCACACCCCTTTTCTGGGATCAGACAGGTGAACGCCAGGTATTCGGAACTGACGCACTCAAAGAGGCAGAAGAGAAGGTGGCCATAATACGGGAGCGTTTGAAGACGGCTCAATCCAGACAGAAAAGCTACGCTGACAACCGTTGCCGAGACTTAAGGTTCGAGGAAGGAGACTACGTGTACCTCCGTGTCACACCACTCCGCGGGGTACACAGGTTCCAAACCAAAGGGAAGCTAGCACCTCGCTTCGTGGGCCCCTACCAAGTGCTAGCCCGTAAAGGTGAAGTGGCATATCAGTTGAGCCTCCCAGCTTCAATGACAGGTATACACGATGTGTTCCACGTGTCACAACTGAAGAGGTGTCTAAGGATACCAGCAGAATAGGCGGATCCGGAACAGATTGAGATCCAGGAAGACCTCACCTATGTGGAGATGCCTATTCGGATCTTGGAAATCAGTGAAAGAACCACTAGGAGCCAGGTAATCAGATTCTACAAGGTACAGTGGAGCCATCACTCAGAAGAAGAAGCCACCTGGGAACGAGAAGACGAATTGAAGTCTGCCTATCCCCACCTCTTCGCCAGCACGTCCGAATCTCGGGGACGAGGTTCCGTTTAAGGGGGGTAGGTTTGTCACACCTTGATTTTAGCCACACTAAATAATACCTGAGAAAAATACCCAAGAAAAATAAATTTGAAAAGGCCAGAGGAATTAATTAAAGGTGTAAAATACAAAATAATAAATTATTATGGCCGGGAATATTTTTCTTATGTTCCCTATGCCAAAATACACTAACTGAATTTTTAGTGGAATTTTCAGAGCACAGGAACTATTTTTAATATATCAAAAACATTTAGTGGAAATAAAATCGCCCTGGAAATCATTTTCTTTTTTCTTTTCCTTCAATTTCTCTTTCCTTTCTTTTTTTCTCTCGCTGGGCCACTGGCCCAGCACTGTGCCGACACCCCTCCGCACGGCCCGCACGCGCTTGCTTCCCCGCGGGTCCCAGCCGTTAGCCGCTGCTCCCGCTCACTCTCCCTCTGTGCGCTGGACCCCTGGTGTCAGACCGCCTCTCGCCGCTCGCCTGTGCGCACCGCTGACAGGCCAGGCCCGCCTATGAGCCCCATCGTCTACCTCCGTCCAAATCGGGCGGAGGGGAAAATCCCCGGAGCCATCCGATCGGCGCCCGCGCCTGCCTCCTCCTGTGCTCGCCTCTGGTTTAAACGGAGCAGGACCAAGTCTGCGCCTACTCCCCACGTTCTCCAGCGTCCTCGTCCCATCTCCCTCACGAATCACGCGCACGATCCCCATGCCGCCGCCCTCTCTCCCGTGCACAATTGGAGCCGTTCGGCCTCGATCTCGCTCGCTCGAGTGCATAAAAAGCCTCCCCGCCCTCTCCTCCGCCTTTTCCTCAACACGCCGAGCCTCCCTGTGCCATAAAACCCCGTCGCCACCGTGCACCCGAGCATCCGCTGCTTTTTGCCGACTCTGGCCATCGCTCGCCGCCGTTCCGGACGCCGCCAAGCCACACCGCCACCACCATCACCTCGGCTGTGCCGCGTCGCACCTCGGCCGTCACTTCGTAGAAGTCGAAGCTCGCTGGAACGCTTCGCCCTCGCGCACGGTGAGTTCTGGCCCTCCGTCTCCTCTTTGGCTAGCAATTTCCGCCGCGCCGCGCCTCTGTTCTCCACCCTAACTCCTTTCCCGTCCTCTTCGTCTTCCAGAACAGCTCGGCCGCCGCTTCTTGCTCATCCGCCGCCGTTGGAGCTCCGTTGCCGACGTCGTCCCGAAGCCGCCGCCGTTTCCGCTTCACCGCTGTCATCCTCGCGCCATTGCTCATCGCTGCGAGCCGCCGGGGAGAATCCCCGCCGCCTCCCCGTTCCATTTCGCCCCTTCGCGTGCCGCCGCCGTGCCGTGTGGTTGCCGTCGGTGACCATCGGGTCGCGTGCACGCCTCCGCCTCCCGCTCAGGACGGCCGGCTTCGGCCGCCGCTCCCTGGGGCCGTCCGATCTGCCGGGTGGTAGATCAGGGCCGCCCGCGTGCTCGCTTGCATGGTTGCCCGTGTTGGTGCCACGTGGTGCACTCGCCTTCGGCCGCGGTGGACTTGGTCCACCGTGCGCCAGCCTCTGTGCGCCGCTGACTGGTGGGCCTGCTAGTCGGCGCCGCCTCTCTCTCTCGGGTGACGCCATAAATCGGATTAATGCGCATTAAATCGCTTGTTAATTATATTTGCACTGAAAATCACAGTAAAACTTCAACAAATCATAAGTAATTCATACGAACTCCGATTAAGTCCATTCAAATTTCATTAAATCCATAAAAATGCCTAGAATTCATTAAAAAGACTTTCAGCTCATGTTTGTTTGCCCACATGTACTTTTTTTAATTGTTTATGTATTGTTTGTTGTAGAAACCGATGCCGGTAATTCTCCTGTGTATTACGAGGTCGTTGCCGAGTATGTTGAGCCGGAGCAAGGCAAGTCACACTATTACCTTGATCACTTTGTACCTGTTTTTCGCTAAATTGCCTTGTTTACTTAAATAAACTGCATTATTTCTATATTTCATGTGGGTGGGTTATAACCTATGCAATGTTAGGACTTTGCCTTAGCTTGAAACCTGAATCCTTGTCACCTGGGTAATAATATGATTAGGTTACTATTCTTAGCCATGCTTAGCAACATAGCTCACATGGGAATTAAATATTATCTTTTCATATGATTCGACTCAATGTCGCAAAAATTGGAATTTTGGATAGGCTGATGTTAAATTATTAAAATTTGAACTAAATGGTGGGCTGTGGGTGTGTGGTTCTGCTTGTCACACCCATGGCAATTAAGGATAGGTTCGCGAGAACCACTTGGGCAACTATCGTACTTTCCACAAGCCAACGTGGGCAACGGCTGGGCTTGAAGCATTTCTTCTCCCTCTTCTAGGCACCGAAGAAGATGATGAGCGGGATGGAGTTGGGTCGGCCCGGGGTAGGGTTGATCGGCTGCCGGATTCACCATGGCGCAAGGGGGGTAGCCTGGCCAATATGGCGTGCCCTATCAGCAGGTGCAACCTTAGCATGGTGTGGATGGTTAGGGAGGGGTTTAATGAACGGTCCTGTCACAGCCTCTCACGGGACATTGTGGTGATGTACTGGCACACAGAAACGTGTGTGGGGCTGTGTCTTGTGAGTACAGTTGTACACCTCTGATCAGAGTAAACCTATTCGAATAGCCGCGCCCGCGGTTATGGGCACATTGGCCAAGACTCACCGTGATTAGTCTTACCTTTAGATAATTAATCTGGCTTTATGAAACTGGTGTGGTGGAAGGTGTGAGTCCGGTCGACGTGGTTGAGTTGACCGGGGGTGGCTGGTTAGCGTGGTGTAACGCTAATCGGTGGAGACCGGTGAACATGGTGTAGCGTTCATCAGTGGAGACTGGTTGACGTGGTGTAGCGTCAATCAGTTGGGAATGGTTGGGCCTGGTTAACGTGGTGTAACGTTAATCAGTGGAGAATTAATATTGTTAAATTAATCAACTTTTTACTGTTTGCGAACTACTACTGTTTGCAACTGCTTTTATGCAAAACAAACCCTATCCCATCTTTGTACCCTGTGCATATGCATAACTGTGGGTGTGTTTTGTTGAGTACTGTGGGTGGTACTCAGCCTTGCTCAATTCCCCCCCCCCCCAGTGTTGGAGAATGCGTCTGAGGATCGTCCTGAGGATTAGGCTGGCTCCGCCGTCAAGGTGCTTGTGGGATGGATGCTGCTGATGGACCCGCTATCGATAGTCTACGTTTTACATTTCCGCTGCATTTTTGTAATATGATTTTACTCTGTTTGTAAGACACTTTGTGTGGCAACTTGGTTTATGTACCCTGGCTTTCCTGGGCAGGGATTCAATACACATTAATGTTCAGATTTTCGGTAGCGAATTTCTGGGCGTTACAGAAAATAAACTAATAGATGGTATAATCTAAACCGCCATCGTGGTCCGACAGGCAGTAGATTGGACTAGAAACTTTAGTCAATTAAAATCTGTTCGTCCGCTTGAGTTGTTGCAAAGCAATTCACGGGCAGGATCAAGGCGAGAGCCTCTTTCCAACTACACCTGGATCAACCCACGCCTAGAGTTTTGGAAAATGTTTTAAAATAAAATGTTTGCAAAATAAACCCTAGCCCTCCTTGGTGGCCTGCATATTCACACTGTTCTCGTGACTTGCTGAGTACGTATGTGTCGATGTTTTACACCGGCAATATGAATATGGGGCTACTCGGTGGATTGCAATGGAACACAAAGAGATTTTATACTGGTTCAGGCTCTCGATGTGAGGTAATACCCTACGTCCAGTTGTGGTGGTATTCCTTTGAGGATTTATGTCGATCAATGATCTTCTACGATCGTGGTGATCTTGTGCCCTCAAAGGGCACCCTGCCTCCCCTTATATACTGGGGGACATGGGTACAAGGTAGGAGTCCCATCCGGACACGGCCAAGGGATTTCCTTCTTAGAGATACATCTTACCCGACTAGGACTGTATATTCCTTTTTGTACAAGGCAAAGTCTGCCGGGTGCTACTATATCTCTAATTACAAGTCTCGGCCCATCTTCTGTCCGAGTGGCCCATATGCTTATGATGAGGCACCCGGGGCCCATGGCCTCCACAGTAGCCCCTGAGACCTTCATAGTTGAGTCATAGTTGATGCCGAGTGCTCATCCTCCACGGTAAAGATTGCCCGAGTGCATTATTCCCGAGTACTCTTTATCCGAGTACGTCTTCTTCCCGAGTCCTGCTTCATGAAGGGCTTCATGTAGATGTATGAATAGTATGCGCCGAATAGGCGCACCTATTAGGTGTAGCCCCCGACTTTGTGCTTAATTGTGAAGACAATTAAACATAAAGTCAAAGATCTTTAACCTCGTAGTCTTTCCCAAGTAGTATACTACTGGTATATGAGACTCTTCGGTATCATGTCAACCGGAATATAATTTATAGTCTTGCTAAGTAGAATGCCACTTCTATATGGGACTCTTCAACTTCATGTCAACCGGAAAAGGGGGTTTATAGTCTTTCCCGAGTGGCGTCCCACTCGGAAGTTAGACTCTTCAGCATCATGTCAGCTGGAAAGGATATTTATAGTCTCTCCCGAGTAGTGCACTACTCGGAAGTTAGACTCTTCAGCGTCATGTCGGCTGGAATAATGTCGCTCATGGCAACTATTGGCCAAGCATGTAGGCCGAGTACCACTTTATGAAAATAGATCCATTGCGTGGTCAGGTGTACTTGAGAGATACCTGCATCCTCAATGTTGATGAAGACCAGCTTGTGATCCTTATAAGGATATATCCTTAATACCTGGTGGATAAGATAGATACCCAAACATATATGTTTAACAATTAGGCCTTCATGAAGGATATCTGTTTACCTCATCGGTTCCTATTGGTAGCGCCTGTACTGCGATTTTAACACAACCAGCGAACGGCCCATATTGAGCGTGCTACTGTAGAAACTCATATCTTGGTGGCCCAGTACCGACTGTGTAGGCCCAAGCCCATGAGTCGGCATAGGCTCTATAAAGGCTGGGGGAGAGAGAAAAGATTCCTCTATCTTCCCCAAGCGACCAATCGTTTCGTCTTCCCAGCTCCGCGCTGAAATTTCGCCTCCTGCTCCGCTAGGGTTCGCCATTGCTTGCTCCTCCCCATTGAAGCTCGAGCGATTCCGCTTTCCTTTGTCCATCCCCAGCCCCGACCACATTTCCCCCAAATTTCCCCCTAGCCATGCCGAGGGTTCCAGATTTAGTTGGGATGTCGGACGAAGGGTGGCCGACCACAGATTGCAGCCGGTCAAAGCTGGAAAGGCTGGAGAGGTCATTGCGGCTGCAAAGTTGTGACATCATCTGCTGGCGCTCAGCTGAGGGTGAGTCGGTTCCAAATCCCCAAGCCGGTGAGACTGTTGTTTTTGCCTCTTTCTTTGACCGGGGTTCTTCCCTCTTTCGAGTTCCTCCGCCATCTTCTTGGCTTCTACGGATTGGAGTTGGTGAATCTGAATCCCAACTCGATCTTGCAAATCTCTATTTTCGTGACTCTTTGTGAGTGCTATTTGGGTGTAGAACTCCATTTCAATTTCTTTAGGCACTTATTCCACATCAAGCCCCAGCCCTCCAACAACAGGGTCTAGGTGATTGGGGGGGGGGGGGGCTGGCCTTCAGTTGAGGAGTGAAATGAAGAAAATATATATCAATCTTCCTCTGAAATCCTCCTTGAAAGGTTGGCATAAGGAGTGGTTCTACTGCTCTGATCTGGAACCCTCCTTGCCTCCATTCACCGGCTCGCCACCGGCGGTCTCGCCCAATTGGTCGTCGGATCCAACCTTCGAAGAGATGGACCAAGTACATCAGTTGATGGTGAGGTTGGAGAAATTTAAGAGAGCCGTCCTGACCGGCCCCTGGGTAGCCAAGCGTTTCTTGACCCAGCGTGTCCAGCCATTGAAGCCGAGGAGCGAATTCTGCTAGGATTACCAGGGAAAAATGACCCTGACTGACAAAGCCGAGAGGTGGCTGACCAGCAAAAAGTGACTAAAACATTGTTCACTTATTTCTCCAATGGGGTTATCGAAACCAAGGACACAGAGCGCTCCATCGCGGCTTATAGCCAAAACCGGCCTCGTCCCGAGGTAACCCTTGCTTCTCTTCTATGATGACTGCCTGTTGACATGTATCCATAATTGCTCAGCGTCGTGCAATGTATATTGTTGAATCATTTGCAATGGTGCAAGGAGTTTGATGATGACTCCCGTCTGTTGTTGGCCACGAAGTCAAAGAAGAGGCCAAGAAGTCCTTTCGCCGCCCGACCCGACTCCAAAAGAGCGGGGAAGAAGCCCATTGTGGATGAGGGCAAGAAGAAAGTCGTCAGGCCGAGTGCCACAGCTGGGAGCCTCAAAATCAGAGACACCACCAGCGCAGCCACTAGGTCTTCAAGCCACAGACCGGGACCAGCGCAGTCGGTCTCAGCAACATCGAGCCCAAAAGCACACCGCCGAGTAAGAAGTCAAGCTCAGCGCTGCCAGGCCCAGCGACATCGAGGCCAAGGATGGCGCCTCCGAGTTCGCAGTCACCCCAGCCGACCACTCCACAAGCAGGGCCGACTAGGATGGAAGTGCCACCGCCGACTACCGCACCTTCAGGCCTGACAGCCAGCGACCCTCCAGTGCCGCCCTCTGGATCTCCCAGAAAAAAGCTCAAGTTCTCCAAGAGGTAGGCCATCCTGGGTCTTCTGAAAATCATGTTCAGCATTGTAGCGTCTTGATGCCCGACTCGTTACGCAGGAAGCGGGTCGACATTAATCTTAAAGAAATCACGCCGACTGCCCCCACTGTCGAGCCTGCCCTAGCCGATCCAGCGCCAGCGAGCACGCCTGCTGAGCCGGTGGCGGCCCCAGTTGCAGGAACTGAGACAGCCACGATTGCAGGGCCACCAACCCCGGCCGACCAAGGGACGGTTGCTGAAGCCGTTGTTGCAGCCCCTGAGCTAGCGCCCGTTGTCGAAGCCATCGCTGCAGCTCCTAAGCCAGCTCCCGACGCCCCTGAGGCCGCCGAGTTGGGGGCCAAGACCCCGTCGCCATCCTGGTCACTGTCGTCATCGTCGTCGTCGGCGCTGTCCCTTCCTTCGGACAGACCCAACCTCCCTAGGATTGAGGCCCCTCCGCACAAGTTCCCGAGGACGTTCCACTGGACGGCGCCCAACAGAACTGCGCGAAGCTACAAGCACGATGAGGCAGCAGCGGAAAGGGAGCGAGAAGACTTGCTTCATGCCACAATCGCCGCGTCCCAGGGGATTCAGGTACGATTTTTGTTGTATTGGAATCTTGGTAGTGTTTCTTGATGCTTAACTCTGCTTCGACTTGTTACTCCTCGAGCAGAAGCTTGTCGATCGCTCGGAGAAGATGCACGAGGTGCTAACCTGAGTTGCCCCCTAGCTCCAAGAATTGGAGTAGCTCCGGGCCTTGAAAGCTGAAGTAGAGGGGCGCAGCTAGGAGAGGGAATCCTAGCTGAGGGAGGCTGTTACCCAGCTCAGGAGTGAGAATTGGGACCAAGCCAAGAAGATAAGAGGTGAGCCTCCAGAATACTTCTTCCTGACCAAATTCTTAATATGTTTCTCCAGCTGTATTATTTCTCGACTTCCCAATTGTGTCTTGACTGCAACGTTGAGTTCTTGACTAATCTGTCGTGCAGCCCTCGAAGCCAAGTTGAAGACCCGAACGGAGGGAGAAGAACAGCTGAAGGAGGCCGAGAGAGCCAGGGCCTAGCTTGAAAAGGACAAGGCCGACCTGACAAAGGCCAAAACCGAGCTTGAGCAAGAGAAGGCCGAGTTGAAAAAGGCCAATACCAAGCTCGAGAAAGAAAAAGTTGAACTGGAGAAGGCCACAGCCAAGTGGGAGGCCGACTACAAAAGTAAGTCTCCGCCCTAACAATAACCTTAGCCAATCCATTAATTACTCCATCTGCAGCTTTGCTTAACAAGTTTTCTTGTTGGTGAACTCGGGTAGCTGCTAGAGCCAATTCCCAGATCCAGTTTCAGGCCTTCGCAGAGGAGATCAGGGTAGTCAAGGAGTCACGGGAAACCCTTGCCGAGTCTGTGAAAGGGCTCCTTGACCTGATGGACCCTCGTCCTGTGGAAACCAGCTCCAGCACAATCTTCCAACTGAAGGAGCGCCTTAAAGATGCACCGAGTGCCTTGAAGAGGTACTCGGATGAGCATGTTATTGCTGGCGTGGCCCAGACCCTGGCAATGACCAAATCCATCTACCCAAGGGCAGATGTTGAAGCCATCGGGGAGGGGTTTGCTGAGGAGACGACTCCTGAGGAGGCGCTGGAGCTGATAGCCAAGGCGAGGCCAACTGCAGAGATTATCACCCGGGACCTAGGTATGTAAAAAAAGTATATCATGCAGTCGGTGTGTATATAAGTTTTTGTAAAAACATGTGTAAATATATGTGCAATGCCGCCAAGCTTTGAATTATTACTCAGTTGTCATTAGCTTTACCCGACTGTATAGTCTGCGCCGAGTTGGTCTATAGGAACTTAATAAAAACGTTCACCGCAGAAAGCTATACTCGGGCAGGCATGGAAAAGTCGTAGTAAAACTTCATAACTTAAGTAAAGTAGGCTCGTATATTATTGACAAAGCACATATAATACATGCAGCCCCCGACTCACTACTTGGTTGAAACAAGCGGTGTAGTGAGTCAGAGAAAAACTGTACACACGGGAAAGTATAAAACTCAAGTATAGAAAGGACGTAGTTGTTCTATATTCCATGAGTTGCTGATGAGGGCACTGTCTTTAGTCTTCAGTCGGTAGGCGCTTGGCCGAGTAACCCCCGCTATAATGAACGGCCCTTCCCAGATTAGGGATAGTTTATGCCTGTCTTTGGTGGTTTGTATTTTTCTGAAGACGAGATCTCCAACCAAAAAGGCACGGCCACGGACATTGCGATTGTGATAACGACGCAGGCCTTGAAGGTACCTTGCCGACTAGATTGTTGCGATATCCCTCGCTTCTTCCAACTGATCTAGTTCGACCAATCAGGTGTTGTTTGAGATGTCTTCTGAGTAAGCCCGGACTCGCGGAGAGCCGAACTCTAACTCGGTTGGTAGCACGGCCTCAGCACCATAGACCAGAAAGAAAGGGGATTGCCCTGTAGCCCGACTAACCGTTGTTCTGAGAGACCAGAGAACAGATGGGAGTTCTTGTACCCACCGGCCTGCGTATGGTTGTAGTCGGTCGAATATCCTGGCCTTGATACCTTGTAAGACCATACCATTGGCTCCTTCAACCTACCCATTGCTCCGCGGGTGTGCCACAGAAGCATAGCAGATTTTGATGCCGAAGTTGTCACAGAAATCTTGAAACACGCCGCCCGTGAACTGAGTACTGTTGTCCATGATGATGCGACTATGGACCCCGAATCGGTATAATATACTCATGATGAAGTCCTTTGCTCGTGCCGCTGTTATGGTAGCAACAGGTTTAGCCTCAATCCACTTGGCGAATTTGTCCATTGCAATGAACAAGTGTGTAAACCCTCCTGGCACTTTCTTGAAAGGCCCGACCTTGTCAAGCTCCCATACTACAAAGGGCCAAGAGATTGGGATTGTTTGGAGTTCTTGGGCTGGAAGATTGGTTTGTCTTGCATAGAACTAGCAACCCTCACACTTGCGAATAATGTCTTTGGCATCTGTTACTGCTGTTGGCCAAAAAAATCCCTGCCGGTAAGCCTTTCCGACTAACGTCCTGGATGCGGCATGGTTGCCACATATGCCCGAGTGGATCGAGTGCAGAATCTGCTTGCTCTCCTCGGTGGTGACGTAGCGCATGAGGACCCCAGATGCACTTCTTCGGTACAGGTCTTCTCCGACGACTAAGAAACTCTTGCTTCAACGTTTGATTCGTTCGGCTTCACTGCGATCTTCTGGGAGTTCATCGTCCAGGAGGAACTTGAGAACAGGAGTCCGCCAATCTTGACATATCTGCAACACCTCGTTTGTAGCCGGGGTAGGTTCGCCTCCCGACTACTCTGGCACTGGTTTCTTCTTGACTAATGGCTCCATAAGTTGCTCGACAAAGATCCCTGTCGGGACTGCTTCTCGCTTGGATCCCATATTTGCCAATTCGTCTGCAGCGTCATTGTATTGTCATAGGACATGTGTTATCTCCAGCCTGTCAAACTTATTTTCCAGCTTGCGGACCTCCTGATAGTATGCCACCATGGTATCATCGAGACATCTCCAGTCCTTCATGACTTGGTTCACCACGAGTTGAGAATCCCCGCGCACAACCAGTCGACGTATGCCGAGTGATATAGCGATGCGGAGCCCGTGGATAAGTGCCTCGTACTCGGCGACGTTGTGGGAAGCCAGGAAGTGGATTTGTAAAACATACTTGAGTTTTTCACCGGTGGGGGACGTCAGTATGACGCCAGCCCCGGCGCCGTCGATCCATAGAGAATCGTCGAAGTATATTGTCCAGTACTCTAGCTTTGCTGTTGATGTAGGCATTTGAACTTCTGTCCACTCGGCCATGAAGTCGGCTAGAGTTTGTGATTTGATTGCTGTTCGTGGCTGAAAGGTGATGTCGAACGCCATCAACTCGAGCGCCCATTTAGTGATTCGGCCGGTGGCCTCGCGGTTATGCAGGATGTCCTCGAGTGGAAACGATGTGACCACCGTGACTTGATGTGCTTGGAAATAGTGCACTAGCTTCCGGACAGTGATGAGTAGGCCATAGAGCAGCTTTTGGACCTGCGGGTATCTCGTCTTCGAGTCTGCAAGGACCTCGCTGACAAAGTAGACTGGCCATTGGACTTTCTGGATGTAACCCTGTTCGGATCGCTCAACCACCAGCACCGTGTTGACTACCTGAGTAGTTGCCGCCAGATATAGCATTAGCGGTTCTTGGGGCATGGGTGACGCCAACACGGGGGGTGATGTGAGAAATTTTTCTTGAAGTCTTCGAAGGCTTGCTGGGCTTCGGGAGTCCATTGGAAATTATCTGCTTTCTTCAATAGCTTGAAAAAGGGAATGCCCCGTTCGCCCAGTCGGGAAATGAACCGGCTGAGTGCCGCCATGCAGCCTGTCAGCTTCTGGACGTCCTTCTGGTTAGTTGGGGGAGCCATGTTCATAATTGCGTTGACTTTCTCCGGGTTGGCCTTGATGCCACGATGCGAGACAATGAAGCCGAGTAACTTGCCGGATGGCACACCGAAGGCACACTTTTCCGGATTCAACTTCATCTTGAATCTTCGAAGATTTTGGAAGCTCTCTTCCAAGTCAGCGATGAGGTCTTTTTTGGACATGGTCTTGATCACCACATCATCGACGTAGGCGTCCACGTTGCGCCCGATCTGAGTGTGCAGACACCGCTGAATTGCACGTTGATACGTTGCTCCAACATTTTTCAGATCGAACGGCATAGTGATGTAGCAGTACGCTCCAAACGGCGTGATTAAAGACGTTTTTAAGCAGTCCTCCTCCTTCAGGCTGATTTGATGGTATCCCAAGTAGCAGTCGAGAAAGCTGAGAAGTTCGCACCCTGCACTTGAATCCACCACCTGGTCTATTCTTGGTAAACCGAATGGATCCTTGGGGCACGCTTTGTTGAGATCGGTGTAGTCGACACACATGCGCCATTTACCGTTTTTCTTCCGGATGAGAACTGGGTTTGCCAGCCAATCTGGGTGATAGACCTCTTTGATGAACCCGGCTACGAGAAGCTTGGTTATCTCCTCCCGAATAGCATCTTTACGGTCTTGAGCGAAGCACCGCAGTCGTTGCTTGACTGGCTTGGCGTCTGTCTTCACGTTGAGGGCGTGCTCGATCACCTCCCTTGGTACGCCCGGCATGTCGGATGGTGTCCACGCGAAGATGTCTTTGTTGTCCTGGAGGAAGGTGACGAGCGTGTCTTCCTATTTGGGGTCAAGTCCGGTCTCGACTAGAGCAGCCTTGGAGGGGTCGGAAGGGTCCAGGGGGATCTTCTTCATGTCCGAGTCCGCTGAAATTCCTGACTTCGCTGCTTTTTTGGCCGGAACTTGATCTTCCTCGACTTCGGTTGTGACGGCTTGCCGAATGCTGTTGCGCCCGACTGCCGCCTCTTGTGACTGAGCCAACTCATAGCTCGCCTTGTCGCAGGTGAAGGCTTGCTTGACGTCGTTGTGGAGGGAGAGGACTTCTGCTAGCCTAGGCATCTTAAGCACCATGTATGTATAGTGCGGTATCGCCATGAACTTGGTGAGCGCCGGTTGTCCGAGTATCGTGTGGTACACGGTCTCGAAGTCGGCGACCTCGAAGCAGATGTTCTCCGTGCGGAAGTTATCCCGCGTGCCGAAGGTGACTGGCAAGGTGATTTGCCTGAGTGGTGTTGAAGACAGGCCGGGAATTATCCCGTGGAAGGGTGCCGTACTCAACCGCAGATCTGAACGAGGAATCTTCATCTCGTCTAGGGTCTTGGCGAAGAGGATATTGAGCGCGCTGCCTCCGTCTATGAGGACCTTCTTCAACTTGATGTTCTTGACGACCGGGTCTGTCGATGTTTTACACCGGCAATAAATATATGGGGCTACTCGGTGGATGGAAACTCGGTGGATTGCAAAGGAACACAGAAGATTTTATACTGGTTCAAGTCTCAATGCGAGGTAATACCCTACGTCCAGTTGTGGTGTTATTCCTTTGAGGATTTGTGGTGGTGATTCTGGTGAACCAAACTCAACTGCCTCATGAGGCGCCCTGCCTCCCCTTATATACTGGGGGACAAGTTACAAGGTAAGTCCCCATCGGATTACGACTAGGAGATCTCCCCTTAGAGATATAACACACCCGACTAGACTGTATATTCCTTTCTATACAAGTGAAGTCTGCCGAATCTAGCTATATCTCTAATTACAAGGCTAGGCCCATCCTCTATCCGAGTGGCCCATATGCTTGTCATGAGGTACCCGGGGCCCATGGCACCCACAGTAGCCCCCGAGACCTTCATAGTTGAGTCACAGCTGATGCCAAGTACTCATCCTCCGCGGTGAAGTCTTCCCGAGTGCATTGCTCCCGAGTGCTCTTTGTCTGAGTGCTGCTTCTCCCGAGTCCCGCTTCATGTCAGCTGGCAGCGAGGCTATGAAGGGTTCTATGTAGATGTTGGAATAGTGTGCGCCGAATAGGCGCACCTATTAGGTGTAGCCTCCGACTTTGTGCTTAATTGTGAAAACAATTAAACATAAAGTCAAAGATCTTTAACCTTGTAGTCTTTCCCGAGTAGATTACTACTGGTACATGAGACTCTTCGGTATCATGTCAACCGGAATATAATTTATAGTCTTGCCGAGCAGGGAACTACTCGTATATAGGACTCTTCGACTTCATGTCAGTCGGAATGTGTGTTTATAATCTTACCGAGTAGGATGCTACTCGTATATGGGACTCTTCAGCGTCATGTCAGCTGGAAAGGGGGTGTTTATAGTCTTTCCCGAGTAGTATACTACTCGAAAATCAGACTCATCGGCATCATGTCAGCCGGGATGATTATTTATAGTCTTTCCCAAGTAGTATACTACTTGAAAATTAGACTCGTCAGCTTCATGTCAGCTGGAAAAGGTGTTTATAGTCTTTCCCGAGTGGCGTCCCATTCGGAAGTTAGACTCTTCAGCTCGTCAGCTGGAAGAATGTTTATAGTCTTTCCCGAGTAGTATACTACTCGAAAGTTAGACTCCTCCGCATCATGTCAGCGGGAATGAGAAATTTATAGTCTCTCCCGAGTAGTGCACTACTCGAAAGTTAGACTCTTCAGCGTCATGTCGGCTGGAATAATGTTGCTCATGGCAACTGATGGCCACGCATGTAGGCCGAGTTCCACTTTATGAAAATAAATCCATGGCGTGGTCAGGTGTACTCGAGAAAGATACCTGCATCCCCAATTTTAATGAAGACCAGCTTGTGATCCTTATAAGGATATATCCTCGAGACCTGGTGGATAAAACAGATACCCAAACATATATGTTTAGCAATAAGGCTCTCATGAAGCATATCTGTTTACCTCATCGGCTCCTGTTGGTAGCACCAGCGCTATAATTTCAACTCAGCCTGCGGGCGGCCCACATGGAGCATGCTACTGTAGGAACTCATATCTTGGTGGCTGCTACCAAATAAGCCGACTTGAGCCGTCCTATCCGGCATAGCTCTATAGAAGTATCATCCATCGCCTGTCAGGATGAGTTTTTTGGTGTCGATAACCGCAATCAGCCAGAGAAATCCTTATTCGCAAGCCTTTCCGACTTATGTTCTGGAAGCAGCCTGGTTGCCATAGGTGCCCGAGCAGGTATGTTGCAGGATCTGCTTGCCCTCCTCAGGTGTGACGCAGTGCATGAGAACTCCGGATGCGCTTTGACGATGTAAGTCTTCTCTGACTTCAGAAGAGCCGAGCAGGGTACCCGAACCTTGCATTAGCATAGGATTCGGCTAGCGACCCTCATGGGGCATACCCTACCCAACAGAGTTATAGCCAAGCGAGGTACCCGAACCTTGCATTAGCATAGGATTCGGCTAGCGACCCTCATGGGGCATACCTCACCCAGCCGAGTGATATACGACCCCCGACTAGTGCCGGAAGTCGGTTGTTAGCTCTCATGGAGCGTAGCCGGGGAAGATGACGTCCCGACTGGCGCAAGTACTCGGTAAGTAGCCCTCATGGAGCATCCCGAGTGTATTTTGGCAGACTTGTCCAGCCCCCGAGCGTAGGAGATAGGCTCACAGCCCGGAGTTCCTGTCACGCGTATCCGGAGCTGGGCCTGCGATATAAAGATATCGGATGAGTAGCATCTGATGATGAAAACAATCATCCGAATAAAATGTATTTTACAATATATGTAAATTCATGTTCTTCCTCTTATTGATATTAATTTCCCCGAGTAGTTGATCCCTTACGTTTAAGCACTCTGCCCGACTAGTCATAGCCCCCTAGCGTCGGGAGTTGGCTCATGGCTCTTTCCCAGACACGCGTTTTGGGTGACTTGAGTTCGTCTTTCATGGAGCAAAGTTTCACGGATTAGGATTTATGCTACTTGAGTACTTTTGCAATCATTTAAGAGCAAAAACAGAGAAGAGTGCAGCTTGTGCACCTATTAGGTGTAAGCGGCATTGGCAAGGCCAAGTGAAGAAATATTTATCAGGAAGCGACTTAGCTGTTCGGTATTTCGGAGTGGGGATGCCATCCTTGCGTTTGAGTTTATGAGCCCCCGAGCATGTCACTTGTTGTTCTGATAATCTTCAGTTGTTGAAAGTCGAAGACGATTGTGACCGATTGCCACAATGAAGCCATCTGACTTGCGTTTGCGATTCCCGGCTTTAGTCGGGACCGCGTCGTTGGTGCCCTCCCGCTTCTTCTGTCAGGATGCCTTTTTATCTTCAAGGGCCTCAGCGACGGCATGGGCTGAGTCGGCGTATTTGTTCGCCATGTCGAATAAAGCCTTGACAGAGTTGGGAGGCTTCCGTGTGAATTTGTCGATGAACGAGGTGTCTTTGACTCCTTTTCGAAAGGCGGTGTCGATGTTTTACACCGGCAATAAATATATGGGGCTAGTCGGCGGATGCAAACTCGGTGGATTGCAAAGGAACACAGGGAGATTTTATACTGGTTCAGGCCCTCGATGTGAGGTAATACCCTACGTCCAGTTATGGTGTTATTCCTTTGAGGATTTGCGGTGGTGATTCTGGTGAACCAACTCAACCTGCCCTCATGGGGCGCCCTGCCTCCCCTTATATACTGGGGGACAGGGTTACAAGGTAGGAGTCTGTTAACGCCAAAATTTGGCACGGTTCGCATTGGATTTGGTTAAGGAAAGAAGATATATCAGCCGTTGGAAGCTAATCAGAAGAAGCCAGATTCAGAAAGGAATCGTGAGGACCACGACATGGCAGTCAATTACCTTATCTACTAATTAGGTAGTTTTGATAATTTTTAGGAAACCTGATCTCGTATCTGATCGGGGTTTGTTAGTTTTTCCTTTTATAATTAGGAAACTTCTGTTTCGTGTCCTATTAGGACTGTACCAACTCGGGGTATATATACGTATGCCCGGGTACCTTGTAAACTATCAATCGATCAATTAAACTTCGGCGCATCGCCAACCTTTCGACGGGTTCTCGCTTCTCGAGCGGGGCTGCATCGGTTAGGTCCGAACTCCTGCGAGAGGGTAAGACTCGTCACCCCTTACCCAGGTGTATCTGCCCTGTCTACGGCTGCATCGGTTCGGTCCGACCTCTTAGGCCGATCAGGTATACCACATCACGCGTGCGTAGATCTTATCAGTTTACTGGAGGCGATTTATCATCAGTTCGTGCTGCATCGGTTGGGTCCGACCTACTGAACTGCCAGCGATAAATCGTTCCTGCTAGGCTGATGGTTTTTGCGCAAGCGTCTTATCGGAATGTATAGCCGGTAAGTTATTTTCATCACAGTTGCATTAGGTCTATCGGCTCGTTGAGGTTCCTTTACTATTATCGATCTGTGCTGCATCAGTTAGGTTTGAACTACTAGATCGATAATAATAGATTTATCCTTGTCGGGCTGATCGGTGTATATGCGACGTTCTATCGGAGTGCTTAGCCGATAGGTTATCTTTTTATAAAGCCGACTGTATTATCCATACTGTTTTGGTCATTTATATTATCATCGGTTTTCTAGCCGATGCATATGTGTTTCCTCGGCAGTCGGCTGGCTTACTATTCTGCTTATCTATTGATAATCGGCTCCTAGCCGATGCACATGTTATACTGACATCTTGTCTATTTGCTCATAGCACTATCGGTTTCCTAGCCGATACACAGGTGCCATCGGCTATCGGCTACGAGGAGTCTATATCAGCCCGTATCGGCCGATAGCCGATTGCGCAATTGCTGCCGATCCGGGCACGAGGACCAACAAGGACCCGGACGCGAGCACGAGACCCGGGCGCGAGTACAGGCAGAGGCCCGGGCACGAGCATAGCGGCATCGGCTGGAAGGAATCCGTATCGGCTTGCTGGCCGATTGGATCAGTAATCTAATTTCTTCATCTCCTTGTCAATTGCTGGGTCAAATTGACTGGCACGCCCGCGAACCTCAAATATTTTAGGACCTGCACTGGAGCTAAGCAGATCTCCCAGGCCTTCGTATGTTCAATCGCATCAAACCAGATCATCAGCGAGCTTTTCGGCACACCCGGTGGTTTTTGGTGCGAACATATTTTTGGCACGCCCGGTGGGACACGATCTTCATATTATCACAGTATATCCTATCGGCTGAATCAACACGTTTTTGACCCGGTGGGACACAGAACTTCAACATGGCTGGAAAAGAGGTCAGCACAGACAACATAATCCCAGTCACAATGGAAGACTTGACCGAAGAACAGAGACAACAAGTGGAGCAGAATATCGAAGATTTTCGGAAGCTTTGTCTAGAATCCTTCGGTATGACAGATCAAGGGCCGATTCAGAAGTCGCAATTTCCAAAACCTGTTTTTATTGACGAATCGAGCCATATATCGCCTACAAGTTCACAGAAGCCGATCCAAGACATGTTTAATGAAGCAGTTCATCATGCGTTGACTGATCAATCTGGGGTATTGGTGAACACATTACAGAGCTTGATCAAGAAGGCAGTAGAGCCGATTCAAATACCCGGAGGGCAACAAGATGGGATTCCTCAAGGATATCAAAATGCGTACTATGGGGGGCATCAACAGAGTTATCCAGAAGCTGTTCTTGAGTACAACTATCCGAGGGAATATCAGAATCAGAATCGGCTACCAACTCCACCTCTGCGTCATTACGGTGAAGATCCAAGAGAAGACAATTTATCGGCAAGAGTCACAGAGGTGATGAAAGAACAATTCGGTCTAAGACCGAAGGAGGAAATGTTTATGTATCGGCATCCATATCCAGATTGGTTTGATAGAGTTCCGTTGCCGCGCCGATACAAAGTGCCAGACTTCTCCAAATTCTCAGGGCAAGATGATGTGTCTACAGTGGAGCATGTCAGCCGATTCTTGGCGCAGTGCGGAGAAGCATCGGCTGTAGAAGCTTTGAGAGTTAGACTCTTCCCGTTATCATTATCCGGATCGGCCTTTACATGGTTTTCTTCATTGTCATCTAATTCAGTTCGAGGTTGGGCCGATCTGGAAAAGCGATTCCACAAGTATTTCTTTATAGGGAGTCAGGAGATGAGCTTGATAGACTTAACATCGGTAATACAGAAGCCGGAGGAATCAGTCGCAGAATATATCCAGCGGTTTCGTGATGTTAGAAGCCGATGTTATAGTTTAAGTCTGGACGATGCACAGCTGGCCGAGTTAGCATTCCAAGGTTTGATGGCTCCGATCAAGGAAAGATTTTCATCAGAAGACTTCAAGAGCCTAGCACACCTAGTACAAAAGGTATCGGCTCATGAAAGCCGATTTCAAGAGGCCAGGAAGGAATGATGAGGCCCAAACAGAAGAAGAATTTCGAAGTTTGATAACAAACTCCGAAATTGAGGGGCATGTGTTAACGCCAAAATTTGGCACGGTTCGCATTGGATTTGGTTAAGGAAAGAAGATATATCAGCCGTTGGAAGCTAATCAGAAGAAGCCAGATTCAGGAAGGAATCGTGAGGACCACGACATGGCAGTCAATTACCTTATCTACTAATTAGGTAGTTTTGATAATTTTTAGGAAACCTGATCTCGTATCTGATCGGGGTTTGTTAGTTTTTCCTTTTATAATTAGGAAACTTCTGTTTCGTGTCCTATTAGGACTGTACCAACTCGGGGTATATATACGTATGCCCGGGTACCTTGTAAACTATCAATCGATCAATTAAACTTCGGCGCATCGCCAACCTTTCGACGGGTTCTCGCTTCTCGAGCGGGGCTGCATCGGTTAGGTCCGAACTCCTGCGAGAGGGTAAGACTCGTCACCCCTTACCCAGGTGTATCTGCCCTGTCTACGGCTGCATCGGTTCGGTCCGACCTCTTAGGCCGATCAGGTATACCACATCACGCGTGCGTAGATCTTATCAGTTTACTGGAGGCGATTTATCATCAGTTCGTGCTGCATCGGTTGGGTCCGACCTACTGAACTGCCAGCGATAAATCGTTCCTGCTAGGCTGATGGTTTTTGCGCAAGCGTCTTATCGGAATGTATAGCCGGTAAGTTATTTTCATCACAGTTGCATTAGGTCTATCGGCTCGTTGAGGTTCCTTTACTATTATCGATCTGTGCTGCATCAGTTAGGTTTGAACTACTAGATCGATAATAATAGATTTATCCTTGTCGGGCTGATCGGTGTATATGCGACGTTCTATCGGAGTGCTAGCCGATAGGTTATCTTTTATAAAGCCGACTGTATATCCATACTGTTTTGGTCATTTATATTATCATCGGTTTTCTAGCCGATGCATATGTGTTTCCTCGGCAGTCGGCTGGCTTACTATTCTGCTTATCTATTGATAATCGGCTCCTAGCCGATGCACATGTTATACTGACATCTTGTCTATTTGCTCATAGCACTATCGGTTTCCTAGCCGATACACAGGTGCCATCGGCTATCGGCTACGAGGAGTCTATATCAGCCCGTATCGGCCGATAGCCGATTGCGCAATTGCTGCCGATCCGGGCACGAGGACCAACAAGGACCCGGACGCGAGCACGAGACCCGGGCGCGAGTACAGGCAGAGGCCCGGGCACGAGCATAGCGGCATCGGCTGGAAGGAATCCGTATCGGCTTGCTGGCCGATTGGATCAGTAATCTAATTTCTTCATCTCCTTGTCAATTGCTGGGTCAAATTGACTGGCACGCCCGCGAACCTCAAATATTTTAGGACCTGCACTGGAGCTAAGCAGATCTCCCAGGCCTTCGTATGTTCAATCGCATCAAACCAGATCATCAGCGAGCTTTTCGGCACACCCGGTGGTTTTTGGTGCGAACAGAGTCCCCATCAGATTACGACTAGGAGATCTCCCCTTAGAGATATAACGCACCCGACTAGGACTGTATATTCATTTCTATACAAGGCGAAGTCCGCTGAATCTAGCTATATCTCTAATTACAAGGTTAGGCCCATCCTCTATCCGAGTGGCCCATATGCTTGTCATGAGGTACCCGGGGCCCATGGCACCCACAGTAGCCCCCGAGACCTTCATAGTTGAGTCACAGCTGATGCCGAGTGCTCGTCCTCCACGGTGAAGATCGCCCGAGTGCGTTGCTCCCGAGTACTCTTTGTCCGAGTGTGTCTTCTTCCCGAGTCCTGCTTCATGTCAGCTGGCAACGAGGCTATGAAGGGCTTCGTGTAGATGTATGAATAGTGTGCGCCGAATAGGCGCACCTATTAGGTGTAGCCCCCGACTTTGTGCTTAATTGTGAAGGCAATTAATCATAAAGTCAAAGATCTTTAACCTGGTAGTCTTTCCCGAGTAGTATACTACTGGTATATGAGACTCTTCGGTGTCATGTCAACCGGAATATGATTTATAGTCTTGCCGAGTAGGATACTACTCGTATATAGGACTCTTCGACTTCATGTCAGTCGGAATATGCGTTTATAGTCTTGCCGAGTAAGATGTTACTCGTATATGGGACTCTTCAGCTTCATGTCAGCTGGAAAAGAGGTTTATAGTCTTTCCCGAGTGGCGTCCCACCCGGAAGTTAGACTCCTCCGCATCATGTCAGCGGGAATGAGAAATTTATAGTCTCTCCCGAGTAGTGCACTACTCGAGAGTTAGACTCCTCAGCGTCATGTCGGCTGGAATAATGTTACTCATGGCAACTGGTGACCACGCATGTAGGCCGAGTACCACTTTATGAAAATAAATCCACGGCGTGGTCAGGTGTACCCGAGAAAGATACCTGCATCCCCAATTTTAATGAAGACCAGCTTGTGATCCTTGTAAGGATATATCCTCGAGACCTGGTGGATAAAACAGATACCCAAACATATATGTTTAGCAGTAAGGCTTTCATGAAGCATATCTGTTAACTCATCGGTTCCTGTTGGTAGCACCAGCGCTATAATTTCAACTCAGCCTGCGGGCGGCCCACATGGGGCATGCTACTGTAGGAACTCATATCTTGGTGGCTGCTACCAAATAAGCCGGCCTGAGCCGACCTATCCAGCATAGCTCTAGAGAAGTATCATCCATCGCATGTCAGGATGAGTTTTTTGGTGTTGGTAACCGCAATCAGCCAGAGAAATCCTTATTCGCAAGCCTTTCCGACTTACGTTCTGGATGCAAACTGGTTGCCACGTAAGCCTGAGTGGGTATAATGCAGGATCTGCTTGCCCTCCTCAGGTGTGACACAGTGCATGAGAACTCCGGATGCACTTTGACGATGTAAGTCTTCTCTGACTTGGGTAAAGCCGAACAAGGTACCCGAACCTTACATTAGCAGAGGGTTCGGCTGGCGACCCTCATGGGGCGTACCCTATCCAATAGAATTATAGCCAAGCCAGGCACCCGAACCTTGCATTAGCATAGGATTCGGCTAGCGACCCTCATGGGGCGTACCCAACCTGACAGAACCATGACCAAATAAGGTACCCGAACCTAGCATTAGCGTAGGATTCGGCTGGCGACCCTCATGGGGCGTACCCTACTTAGCTGAGTGGTATACAGCCCCGACTGGCGCCGGGGGCCGATTGTTGGCTCGCATGGAGCGTAGTCGGGGAAGATGACGTCCCGACTGGCGCAAGTACTCGGTGAGTAGCCCTCATGGAGCATCCCGAGTGTATTTTGGCAGACTTGTCCAGCCCCCGAGCGTAAGAGATGGGCTCGCAGCCCTGAGTTCCTGTCACGCGTATCCGGAGCTGGGCCTGCAATATAAAGATATCGGATGAGTAGCATCTAATAATGAAAACAATCATCTGAATTAAATGTATTTTACAATATATGTAAATTCATGTTCTTCCTCTTATTGATATTAATTTCCCCGAGTAGTTGATCCCTTACGTTTAAGCACTCTGCCCGACTAGTCATAGCCCCCTAGCGTCGGGAGTTGGCTCATGGCTCTTTCCCAGACACGCGTTTTGGGTGACTTGAGTTCGTCTTTCATGGAGCAAAGTTTCACGGATTAGGATTTATGCTACTTGAGTACTTTTGCAATCATTTAAGAGCAAAAACAGAGAAGAGTGCAGCTTGTGCACCTATTAGGTGTAAGCGGCATTGGCAAGGCCGAGTGAAGAAATATTTATCAGGAAGCGACTTAGCTGTTCGGTATTTCGGAGTGGGGATGCCATCCTTGCGTTTGAGCTTGTGAGCCCCCGAGCATGTCACTTGTTGTTCTGATAATCTTCAGTTGTTGAAAGTCGAAGACGATTGTGACCGACTGCCACAATGAAGCCGTCTGACTTGCGTTTGCGATTCCCGGCTTTAGTCGGGACCGCGTCGTTGGTGCCCTCCCGCTTCTTCTGTCAGGATGCCTTTTTATCTTCAAGGGCCTCAGCAACAGCGTGGGCTGAGTCGGCGTACTTGTTTGCCATGTCGAATAGGGCCTTGACGGAGTTGGGAGGCTTCCGCGTGAATTTGTCGATGAACGAGATGTCTTTGACTCCTTTTCGAAAGGCGGCGATGACGACCTCATCCTTGATCTTCGGGATTGAGTTCCTCTTCTCAGAAAACCTCTTGATGAAGTCACGAAGAGACTCGTTCTTCCTTTGACGCAACTGATATAGGTCGTACTCGGAAGATGGCCTCTCGTATGTTCCCTGGAAGTTGGTGATGAAACGTTCCCGGAGTTCTCCCCAAGAGCCGATTGATTGCTTGGGAAGTCCTGTTAGCCATGTCCTCGCTGAGTTGGCTAGAGCAACTAGGAGGTAGTTAGCCATGACTTTGTGGCCACCTCCGGCAGCTTGGATTGCCAGAGTGTATGCTGTGAGCCAGGACTCGGGATCAGTCTTGCCGTCGTATTTTTCGATGCCTGTAGGCTTGAAACCCGACGGCCAGTCGACCTGTTGTAGCTCCTGGGTGAAGGCTGGTATGCCTTCATCGTCATGAGGGCTCCGACTCCGAATACGGCGGCGAGACCGCTCGTGGTGGAGGCCAAAGCGCTCGTTCTCGTCTTCCAGTTGGCGTTGCTCATCCTCCTCTCGTTCGCGGCGCCAAGCGCCGATGTTTTGCTGAAGGTCACGCCGTGGTTGGCCTCGGAGCCGCCAGTCGTCGTTGGGGTTGCCGAGTGACGTTTGGTGTGACTCCGAGTGCTGCCGACTAGAGCCGGCTGCTCGGCGTCGCTTTGAAGCGGATGAGACTGCCGTTGGGGAAATCGACCGGTTGGTCGGTATGAGGGTATCACCCGACTGTTGGTGTTGTTGACATGCAGCAGCTGTAAGCATGGCTTTTATCCTTGCGATCGTCGGGGTGGCCTGGTGATCAAGTCCGAACTGGAGTGTATCCAGTAGAGTTGCAGCGGCCACGATGTTCTGTTGGGGTGTGACAAAGACGTCGTGGTCGCCGACTCGGGTTTGGAGGACTTGTTGCTGAGCAGTCCGCCCGGCTCTGCGCAGATCGTCGTTGCAGGCGCGCAGGCGTCTTGCTTCTTCCTCTTGTTGTTCTCGCAGTCGGCGGGCCTCCTCCTCTTGCTGTTCGTGTAGTCGGCGTGATTCCTGAGTAGGAGTAGAGCCTTTGGATGCCATGAAGATTTCTCGTGGCTGAGAGAAGCTTGCCGAGCTGCTGTCCGACTTAGAGTCGTAGTCCGACTGGAAGTCGGAGTCCGACTTCGAGTCGAAGTCGGGATGGTTGATGGGGATGAGTGTAACTCCGACCTCCCTAGATCCGATCTCGAGCGGCTCGGGGCCGTATCCGAGTCGAACTCCAGGGGATCGGGTTTGCCGCGTCGGATAAGATTGTAGATATCCGCGGCGTCTCCGAGTCCGAACGGGAAATTGATGATCTCTTCCCTTCTCGGCCCGATCTCAGCCGGCTCGAAACCGAGTCCGAGTCGAACACTGAAAGGAAGAGTTGTCCCTGGGCTCGGGCGTATAGGAGATCGCCGCAGCATGTCGTCGAAGATTGCCGCAGCGTCGTGTGGGCCGACTAGCGCGGAGTCGGCTGGTTCCTCGGCCGGTTGGATTGGGTCCGTGTCGGCCAAGGTGAGATTGCTGAACATGTCGGCGGCGAAGTCGAGGCTTCCGAATGAGATTGTATCTTCGGGAGAGAATTTGCCGCCGTCGACTCCGGTTGCTGGATCCATCGAGCTTGTAGATGTAGATCGCGCCGAACCCCCTACCTGGCGCGCCAACTGTCGATGTTTTACACCGGCAATAAATATATGGGGCTAGTCGGCGGATGCAAACTCGGTGGATTACAAAGGAACACAGGGAGATTTTATGCTGGTTCAGGCCCTCGATGTGAGGTAATACCCTACGTCCAGTTATGGTGTTATTCCTTTGAGGATTTGCGGTGGTGATTCTGGTGAACCAACTCAACCTGCCCTCATGGGGCGCCCTGCCTCCCCTTATATACTGGGGGACAGGGTTACAAGGTAGGAGTCCCCATCGGATTACGACTAGGAGATCTCCCCTTAGAGATATAACGCACCCGACTAGGACTGTATATTCCTTTCTATACAAGGCGAAGTCCGCCGAATCTAGCTATATCTCTAATTACAAGGTTAGGCCCATCCTCTATCCGAGTGGCCCATATGCTTGTCATGAGGTACCCGGGGCCCATGGCACCCACAGGCGGCGATGACGACCTCATCCTTGACGTTAGGGATTGAGTTCTTCTTCTCAGAAAACCTCTTAATGAAGTCACGAAGAGACTCGTTCATTCTTTGATGCAACTAATATAAGTTGTACTCGGAAGATGATCTCTTGTAAGTTCCCAAGAAGTTGGCGATGAAGCGTTCTCGGAGTTCTGCCCATGAGCCGATTGATTGCTTGGGAAGTCCTGTTAGCCATGTCCTCGCTGAGTCGGCTAAAGCGACTGGGAGGTAGTTAGCCATGACTTTGTGATCTCCTCCAGCTGCTTGGATTGCCGTAGTATGGACCGTCAGCCAAGACTCGGGATTGGTCTTGCCATCGTATTTGTTGATGCCTGTAGGCTTGAAACTCGACGGCCAGTCGACCTGTTGTAGCTGCTGAGTGAAGGCCAGTATGCCTTCGTCTTCATGAGGACTCTGACCCCGACTACGGCGGCGAAACCGCTCGTAGTGGAGGCCGAAATGCTCATTCTCGTCTTCCGGTTGGCGTTGCTCATCATCTTCTCGTTTGCGGCGCCGAGCATTGATGTCTTGCTGAAGGTGGCGCCGTAGTCGGTCTCGGAGGTCCTGGTTGTCCCGACGGTCGCTTTGACGTTGCCGGTTGTTATGGTTGCCGAGTGACGTCTGGCGTGACTCCACGTGCTGCCGACTAGAGCCGGCTGCTCGACGTCGCTTTGAGGTGGATGAGACTGCCGCTGGGGAAGTTGACCGACTAGTCAGTACGAGTGTGTTGCCCGACTGTTGGTGCTGCTGACATGCAGCAGCGGTAAGCATGGCTTTTATCCTTGCGATCGTTGGGGTGGCCTGGTGATCAGGCCCAAGCTGGACCGTGTCCAGTAGGGTTGCGGCGGCCACAACGTTCTGCTGTGGCGTGACGAAGACGTCGTGGTCGCCGACTTTTGTTTGGAGGGCTTGTTGCTGAGCGGTTCGCCCAGCCCTGCGTAGGCCGTCGTTGCGGGCGTGCAGGCGTCTTGCTTCTTCCTCCTGTTGTTCTCGCAGTCGGCAGGCTTCCTCCTCTTGTTGCTCGCATAGTCGGCGTGATTCCTGAGTAGGAGTAGAGCCTTTGCATGCCATGAAGATTTCTCGTGGCGGGGAGAAGCTTGCCAAACTGTTGTCCGACTTGGGGTCGGAATCCGACTGAGAGTCGTAGTCCGACTAAGAGTCGTAGTCGGAGTAGTTGATGGGGTTGATTATAACTCCAACCTCCCTAGATCCGATCTCGAGCGGCTCTGGGCCGTATCCGAGTCGAACTGCAGAGGATCGGGTTTGCCGCGTTGGATGTAGATTGTAGATATCCACGGTGTCGCCGAGTCCGAACGGGAAATTGACGATCTCTTCCTTTTTTGGCCCGATCTCGGCCGGCTCAAAACCGAGTCCGAGTCAAACACCAAAAGAGAGAGTTGTCCCTGGACTTGGGCGTATGGGAGATCGCCGCAGCATGTCGTGAAAGATCGCCGCAGCATCGTGTAGGCCGACTGGCGCGGAGTCGGCTGGTTCCTCGGCAGATTGGATCGAGTCCGAGTCGGCCAATGTGAGATTGCCGATCTGGTCGGCGACGAAGTCGAGGCTTCCGACTGAGATTGTATCTCCGGGAAAGAATTTGCCGCCGTCGACTCCGATTGCTGGATCCATCGAGCTTGTAGATGTAGATCGCACCGATTCCCCTACCTGGCGCGCCAACTGTCGATGTTTTACACCGGCAATAAAGATATGGGGCTACTCGGCGGATGGAAACTCGGTGGATTGCAAAGGAACACAGAAGATTTTATACTGGTTCAGGCCCTCAATGCGAGGTAATACCCTACGTCCAGTTGTGGTGTTATTCCTTTGAGGATTTGTGGTGGTGATTCTGGTGAACCAACTCAACCTGCCCTCATGGGGCGCCCTGCCTCCCCTTATATACTGGGGGACAAGGTTACAAGGTAGGAGTCCCCATCGGATTACGACTAGGAGATCTCCCCTTAGAGATATAACGCACCCGACTAGGACTGTTTATTCCTTTCTATACAAGGCGAAGTCTGCCGAATCTAGCTATATCTCTAATTACAAGGCTAGGCCCATCCTCTATCCGAGTGGCCCATATGCTTGTCATGAGGTACCCGGGGCCCATGGCACCCACAGGGTCCAAGACAAGTGGATAGCGTCCCAGGTGCGAAACCCGATCTGGATGATCGGCGCAGGTGAACGTGATGGACATCTCTGACCAATGCAAATATTGGGGGGCATCTGCTGTAGAGATTGCATTGACGTCTCGTGCTGCTAGCTTCTGCTTGCACTTAGATTCATACGCAGAAGGCCCTCCGAAGATGTGGTTGAGCTCGGCTTGGGATCTTGAAAATCGTCGGCCGGGTCCTGATCTGGCTTGTCTTTACTCTTGTCGGCACCAGATGATGAAGCCTGCTCGGAAGCAAACTTCTTGAGCATGAAGCAGTCTTTGGCCGCGTGTTTGCCTTTGGGGTGGAAGGGGCATGGCCCGTTCATGACCTTCTGATAGTCGTTGTTCCGTTGGGACCATGACCGAGTTCGCTCCATGTTGGCCACCTCGTTGTCCGACTTCCGCTTGCGGTTGCCGGATATGTTTTGTGATGGCTGTTGGGAATATTCCCTAGAGGTAATCATAGAGATGATGATATTGTGATTGTATCCATGATATATTATGGGTTCATTGAATATCCATTAAAGACAACTTGTATCGATTGGCAATTATGTGAATTGTTCTTGAAACTCTTTTACTTGTATGGTTATTTTAAAGTTGTCCCTGATCGGAGTTTGTGTGAGGACACACATGAATATTAGATCAGCACATGTATTAGTTGATGACTATGTTTCACAAGTCATAGACATGGAGATGTCAAACTAATAATGTGGGCACATGTGTGACATGGAGCTGGACTGACCCAACATGAGAAATTGTAATTATCTCTATTCACATCATGTACGTTATGTCCTTAGACCTGAGATTGTTGTATGTATTCAAGATGTGAAATGACCTATTCAGGGACTATCAAACGCTACTCCGTAACAGGGTAGTTATAAAGGTGGTTTTCGGGTTTGTCGGGAAACATGCTGTGAGACATAAACAATTAAGAAGGAATTTGCTCCTCTCTATGTGAGAGACATATCACTGGATCACTCTAATGATTAGATCAAGAAATGCATGGCCGTGCTTGGGTTAAGTGTTAACCTAAGAGTTGATCCAAATATCGTGAGGCAAGGGAATAACAAGTATGTGGTTTGTGGTGGTTCGTCTGATATGATCTTTGCGTATGCATAGGAGTTGACACGCCTTGCTAGAGGCCGCTGTCAACTATTGGTCGAGTAGGAGTACTCGGGCCATGTCTATGCGTACGTGAACCCATAGGGTCGCACGCTTAAGGGGCTGGAAACCTAGTTTGGGTTGGACCCGAATTAGACAAGGTTTAGGGTCACTAATGGGCCTCCAACTTGGGAGTTCATTAGGACGCCTATAAATACAAGGGGTGGGCGACGGGGCTAGGAGAATCCATGCCATTTGGCAGCCGCCGCCGCTCCCACGCCCGCGCCCTGTTGCACCTCGCGGACCTAGCAGTCCGGAGGCGTGACGCTTCCTCCCCGTACGTGTGGATACCTCGGAGGTGCTGCATCTGGAGCACAAGGACGAACCGCACGAGATGGACGGACGGACGGACGACCTCGCAACTGCACGGCACTGCTGCGACGCGTACGACTACATCGAGTCGCTTCCGCTGCACTTGCGCGTCTAGTGGTAATCCCGTGATCTATAACTAGCAGTAGTTCCTGGTTTATGGGGTCGAAAATTTTGTTTTCTGGCTAGCGTAGCATCCACATAACCTAACAATGGCTCGTTGTCAGCTTTTGCCTTCTGGTCCTTCTGCCGGGACTCCTTCTTCTCGTCGAGGGCCTCGGCGACCGCTTCAACCGAGTCGGCATATTTGTTCGCCATGTCAAAGAGAGCCCGGACGGAGCATGGTGGCTTCCGAGTGAACTTCGCGATGAACGGGGCAACCTTTACTCCCTTGCGGAAGGCGGCGATGACGGCCTCGTCCTTGATCATTGGGATTTTGTTGCGCTTCTCGGAGAACCTCTTGATAAAGTCGCGTAGAGACTCGTTCTTCTTCTGGTGCAGTTGATATAGATCATGCTCGAAAGACGGCCTCTTGTAGGTCCCTTGAAAGTTAGCGATGAACTGCTCCCTGAGTTCTCCTCAGGAACCGATCGACTGCCTTGGGAGCCCTGTTAGCCATGTCCTCGCCGAGTCCACTAGTGTGACTGGGAGGTAGTTAGCCATGGCTTTGTGGTCACCACCGGCAGCTCGAATTGCCAGGGTGTATACGGTGAGCCAGGTGTTAGCGCCAAAATTTGGCACGGTTCGCGTCGGACTCGGTTAAGAAAAGAAGTGATATCAGCCGTTGAGACCTAATCCAGAAGAAGCCGGATTCGGGAAGGAATCGTGAAGACCACGCTATGGCAGTTAATTACCTTATCTATAAATTAGGTAGTTTTGATAATTTTTAGGAAAACCTGATCTCGTATCCGATCAGGGCTTGTTAGTTTTCCTTTTATAGATAGGAAGTTGTGTGCCGTGTCCTATAAGGACTCATGTAACTCGGGGTATAAATACGTATGCCCGGGGACCTTGTAAACTATCACAACGATCAATACAAATTTCGGCGCATCACCACCCCTTCGACGGGATCCTGCTTCTCGAGCCGGGCTGCATCGGTTAGGTCCGATATTCTAGTCGGTTTATGGTAGTCGGCTTACCACGATATATTTACTTTATCTATGGCTGCATCAGTTCAGTTTGACCTCATAGATTGATTAGGTATATCACATCACGCGTGCATAGATCGTATCGGCTTACTGGGAGCGATTTATCATCAGTTCGTGCTGCATCGGTTGGGTCCGACCTACTGAATTGCTAGTGATAAGTCGGTCCTGCTAGGCCGATGCTTTGTGTGTAGGCGTTTTATCGGAGTGCATAGCCGGTAAGTTATCTTCATCACAGTCGCATCATATCTATCGGCCCATTGAGGTATCGTTATCATTGTTGGTCTGTGCTGCAACGGTTAGGTCCGATCTACTAGACTGACGATAATAGCTTTACTCTTGATGAGCCGATGGTGTTGTGCGATGGTGTTATCGGAGTGCTTAGCCGATAAGTTATCTGTTAAAGCCGACTACATTTATTCATTGTCTTATTCTATACTCGCTCTGTTCAGTAGTCGGCTGGCTCATCAATTATCTATCATTTATGTTATTGCATGCCTTATCATATATTCTTGCCTGTATTATTGTTACAATCGGCTAAGGACTAGCCGATGGGTTTATTCTGCCGATTCAAGTACAAGTACAAGCAGGTTCCCGGGCACGACCCCAGGTGAGGGCCCGGGCACGAGCTTAGGTAAGGACCAGTGTACGGGCCCGGACAGCGGATGAAGACCCCGGGAGCCGATATAAGTAAGGGCCCGGGCACAGGCATATCTTCACGGCAACACCAGTAACATTAAATTATGATCGGCTAGGATTTATTTGATTTATTTACTTATGCATTATACCTGTTTATTTTACCAAGTTTATAGCCGGTTTTTGAGTATCCCTTCGATGATCGGCTAGCACGATACTTGTGTATTATTATGCTATTGCTCCTGCCATCATCGGCTCTAAGCCGATGTATAAGTGCTACAGTGCGTATCGGCCATCGGCCGATGAGATGAGTCCAAGCCGGCTTCCAGCCGATTGGCTCGCGAATTTAACATTTCTTTCTCCTTGTCAATTACAGGGTCAAATTGACTGGCACGCCTACGAACCTCAAGATTTTAGGACCTGCACTGGAGTTAAGCAGATCTCCCAGGCCTTCGCGTGTCACCCAGACGCCGGACGGCCCCCGGTGGGTTTTCGGCGTCAACACCAGGACTCGGGGTTGGTTTTGCCGTCGTATTTCTCGATCCCTGTAGTCTTGAAGCCCGATGGCCAGTCAACGTCCTGGAGTTCGTGGGTGAAAGCTGGAACTCCTTCGTCTTCATGAGGGCTCCGGCTCTGACCGCGGCAGTTAAACCCGCTCGTGGTGAAGACCAAAACGCTCGTTCTCGTCCTCCAATCGGCGGCGCTTGTCCTCTTCATGTTGACGGTGCCAAGTGTTGATGTCATATCGGAGGTTGCGTTGTAGACAAACTTGGAGGTCTTGGTAGAACCAGCGATCGTACTAGTGACGCCGCCGATTGTTGTTGTTAGTGTCACCGAGTGACGTTTGGCGCGACTCTTCGTGTGGCCGACTCGAGCCAGCCGCCCGGCGTCGAGCTGATGTAGACGAGCCTGCTATCGGAGAACCCGACCGATTGGTCGGTACAAGTGTGTCGCCCGACTACTGTTGCTGCTGATAGGCAGCAGCTGTAATCATCGCCTTGATCTTGGCGATAGTCGGGGTGGCCTGGTGATCGGGCCCAAGCTGGAGCGTATCCAGTAGGGTTGCAGCGGCCATGACGTTCTGTTGTGGCGTGACGAAGATGTCGTGGTCGCCAACTTTGGTCTGGAGAATTTGTTGCTGGGCGGTTCGCCCAACCTTGTGTAGCCCGTCGTTGCGAGCCTCGCGGTCAGCTTCCTCCTATTGTTGTAGTTGGCGCGCCTCCTCCTGCTGCTCCTCTTGTAGTCGGCGCACCTCCGGTGGTGGTGTTGAAGCCATGAAAATCTCACGGGGTAGGAGAAAACTTGCTAGACTGGAGTCCGAACTAGTGTTCGAACCATTATCCGACTTGGAGTTCGAATCCGAGTAGTTCATCAGAGTAAGAACGACTCCAACCTCCCTGGATCCAATCTGAAACGACGCTTGGCCGTTTCCAAACTGAATCTCAGGAGATCGGGTCTGCCGCGTAAGATAGATCTGCGGCGTCGTCGAATTTGCATGGGAGATTGACGATCTCTCCCCTTCCTAGCCCAACCTGGGATGGCTCAAGGCCTAGCGCGAGTCGGAAGCCGAAAGAGAGAGCTGTCCCAAAGCTCGGCGAAGTTGAAGATTGCTGCATTAGATTGATGATAGCTGGCGCAGCGTCTTGTGAGCCGACTAGCGCAGAGTCGGCTGGTTCCTTGGCCGGTTGGATTGGATCTGCGTCGGCCAAGGTGAGATTGCCGATCTGGTTGGTGATGAAGTCGAGGCTTCCGAAGGTTATTGTGTCTCTAGGGGAGAATTTGTCGCCGTCGACTCCTGATGTAGGATCCATCGAGATTGTTGGTGTAGATCTCGCCGAAGTCCCTACCTGGCGCGCCAATTGTCGATATTTTACACCGGCAATATGAATATGGGGCTACTCGGTGGATTGCAAAGGAACACAAAGAGATTTTATACTGGTTTAGGCCCTCGATGTGAGGTAATACCCTACGTCTAGTTGTGGTGGTATTCCTTTGAGGATTTATGTCGATCAATGATCTTCTACGATCGTGGTGATCTTGTGCTCTCAGGGGGCACCCTGCCTCCCCTTATATACTGGGGGACAGGGGTACAAGGTAGGAGTCCCAGCCAGACACGGCCAAGGGATTTCCTTCTTAGAGATACATCTTACCCGACTAGGACTGTATATTCCTTTTTGTACAAGGCAAAGTCTTCCGGGTGCTACTATATCTCTAATTACAAGTCTCGGCCCATCCTCTGTCCGAGTGGCCCATATGCTTGTGATGAGGCACCCGGGGCCCATGGCCTCCATAGTATGTACCCAATCCATTATCTTTTTCCCTCCTTCAGGAAGAGTGAAGTCGAAGTGAAGATTAGGGTTTCTTTCCTAATCCCAAGCCGTTGCTTGTGGATTGGGTTCTCGCTGCGCTATCGATCCCCTGCTGCTGTTCTGTTTGAAAGTTGCTACTCAGGGCTTGCCCGAAGTTGCAACTTATAAAGGTATAATATATAATTATTTTATTTAGTTGCTATAGTACATCTCGATTGACCGCGGGTATCAGCAAGGTTTCCTGGGACTGGTACTGGCAACGTGGTTCCATGGGAGTTGGTTCATGTCAATCTCCTGTGGCGCTCCTTATCTGGTGTCACTATATGTGTATTAGGGCAGGGTGTTACAAAGGTGGTATCAGAGCATAGGTTTGGTTTTAGGGATGAAACCCCTCTCTCATAGGATGCCCCTAAGGACAATATATTCAATTATAAAGACTATCTGCAAAAAACTTCTGCTCTCTTCTCTTACTCTGCTTTGCGAAAAAAATATTTCCTATCTCTTCTCCCCCTCAAAATCAAAGAACTTAGATACTCCTCCCCCCTTTCTTGCCTGAAGACAAGAAATCTCCGCATCGCTCAATGCAGGATGTGCTGAAGGAAACAAGAAGAGTCTGACCTTAGGAATCATCACGGACTCATTAGGAGTTTTGCGGAAATAATGCGTGAATATGTAATGTTTGGCAGTCCGTTCTTGCATGGTGTGTTCTAGTCTTGGACTTGGCCACATCTAGTTTGGTCTTTCCGTTTGCGAAAAGATTTTTTGGGTATAGATTTCATTATCTTCTCTTCTGTCCTCTCCTAGCATTTTCCCTCTTACCTTGACCTTTTTTGAAGTTAGTATGGCTCGTTGTGCCCGTGCCCCTAACCGATATCCTCGAAATCCGATTTCTAAAAGAATTTCCGTTGTCGTCGACTACGCGTAATGAGAGAAAAGTATGGTAAAACCCTAGAAATAAAATACTATTATTAATAACTAATAGTTCCATGAGGTAGATCTCAATTTTAGAAAAAAATTTGAGACTTGAACAGGGTTAATCGGAGTTACGGTTGAAAAGATATGAATTTTTGAAGTTTAAGTGATTTTTCTAGGATTAAAAGGATTTATTTTAAATTAGAAAAGGAATATTCTTGAGAATATTCCTTGGGCTGACAGCTGGGACCCACATGTAAGTGAAAGTGAGAGAATAGGAGGCTGGGTCCACCTGTCAGTGAGGAACAAAGAGAGGGAATGACAAGGACCCACGTCATTCATGCAAGAGAGAGAGAAAGGGATGGGTCCCACATGTAAGTGACAGAGGATGGGCCACATGTCAGTGAGGGAGAGAGAAGATACAGGGGTTCACATGTCATTGAGCTAGAGAGAGGGAGCTGGTGGATGACAGAGAAGGCCCATTTGTCAGTGAGAGGGATAGTAGGACCACATGTCAGTGGGACCCACATGTAAGTGACCCACTTCTTGTAATAGGGATTAATTAGAGTTTTCAATGGCGTCAGGCCCATATGTCAGTGGGGCCCCTATGTCATACCGTGGGAGGGACGGGCCACTGGTAGAGAGGAAAAGGATGGTGAGAGAGAGAGGCCCAGGGGGGGGGAAGGGGATCGATGGTGCTCGGCGCTCGACGGCGACCGACCGAAAGACGGTGAGAGGCGGCTGGTGGAGCATGGCATCGGGGAGCAGGGAAGGATAGGAGTGTGATGAACGGCTCGGATTGACCGGACAACGTGCGACGGTGGCTGGCAGCGACATCCAGAGGCGACGGGGAGAGAGGATGGTGTGCTCGGGTAAGGGGGTTCGGGTTTCCAGAGAGGAAAGGAGGAGGTCGGAAGGGGAACTCACCAAAAGGAATTTTGAATTACGGTGGCGGTGTCTCACAGAGCTTGGCTCAAAGCTTCGACTGCGAGCGGCGCGGCTACGGCGAGGGACAAGGGGAGAGCGAGCTGCGCGGCGGGGGGGGGGGGGGGAGGGGGTCCGCAGATTTTATAGGGGAACACCGGCACTAGGCACTAGGGATATTTGGTCTAAGAAAATTAAGTAGGGCTTGAGGAAGGGAGTCAAAGTGGAATTTTTGGACATTTTGGAAGTAAATTTGAATTGTCGAAGTTTTCCAAGGAGGACTGTAAATTCCAAAAGAATTATGGATATTTGAACCAGAGATTCAGAAGAAGAGTTTCCGATGGATCGTGAATTTTAATATATGTTTTGAACATGGACTTGCATTTTTTTTAAAGGGATTTTGGAAAGGGATTTTTGAGGGTTTTTTGTGAGGAGCAAAGATAAGGGGAATTTAATGGAACACTTTGTAGAGGAAGCTCGAAGTGAAAAATTCAAATTCCGAGGTTCGGGATTTTTGGTTGGAGGATTTGGGGTCTCAAGGAGGGGATTAATCAAGATCTTGGCACATAGGTCCTTAAGCACACACAAAAAGATCAAGTTTTTGAAATTAGAGTTTTATTGAAATAGGTTTTTAATGGCCCGAAAATTTGGGGCATTACATATAAAGTTAATTTGCTAACAATTTTGGTATGTACAGTTTCCATGTTAGAGCTGGTTTTTGTCTTTATTGTTATGTCGGACATGCCTATTTTATCTCTACAAGTCCAAGATGAACATGAAGGACCTATGGGTATAAATACAGAGGCCCCTGGTACCCGGAGGGCCAAGTCCGCCAAGACAAATGACTATGACTAGTCTCGTCGAAGCCCTGCTACATCCTAAAGCCTCGTTGATATTGCTAGCTATATTTAGATATGTTTGTTCCATACACTCTGTACCCTATATACATCTAGATCAATACACACACACAACATAGGGCTATTACCCAAAGGGGGGGCCTAAACTTGTAAAAAATCTATGTGTTTGAGGACCTATATATCATCTTCCTTCCTTGCACAAGTAACCAACGATATACATTGAAGTATTATAACTAATCCACGACACCCTCCAACTCAGATGAACCAATCTCTTGGATGAACCAAGCAACAATGATGAGGAGAAGAACAACCATAGCGATGAGGGTGTTTTCCTTCCAAATACTAGCGAAAGAGCTGAGCACATAGAACAGGAAGCTGGATGGGTGGACAATGGCGGGACGGTAGAAAACAAAGAAGCAATTGGTGTCTTAAATTTAGCTCAGTTATAGTTCTGCCAAAAAAAATACAAAGTTGTGGATTGATAAATTTAAATTACTAAATATATCGTTGTACTCGGTTAATTTAGTCTCAATAATAGGTTTTCATGACTTGGTAAGATAGACATTCAGAATAAGTATCTAACGAGTTGCACTCATCTTGGAGTTTGGATTTAATCTTTTAATTCTGAGATTAAAACATTAAATTGACAAGTTATAGCTAGCATGGACTCTTCTTTTAGATGTATCTGATATGCACTATTCTTTTCTCTAAATCGTTGAAACTCTGGATCACCTATATTCACATAACGAATACATAAAACAGTTGTAACCATTTATTAGTGCTTCATAAACATAGAAGAGAACACATATGTGTGTGTGTGTGTGTGTGTACTTGCGGCATTTTATTTTTTAATACGCCTATACTAATTCCACATTACATCACTCTAAAGTCTCGCTTTCAGACTCGTTGAAGAATCCTAGGTACATCTGTTGTTGAAATCTAGGAGTGAACGCACCGAGCTCTTCTCCCCTGTTGTTTTTAAGGCTTCACGCTTGCTCCCTCGAGATGCAATAAGCATTAGCGACCACATCCATTGGCATGGCACGGAGGATTGAGTTCTTCCCTACAATGTGGTTCACCATGGAGTTTGCATTGGTCTTGAATGCAATGTATTGGCATCCTTCACGCTCCGCTTTCTTCAAGACAGCATAGTGTTGTGAAATGATCAATAGTTGCCCTGGACAAAGGACACCATTGAATACCATCTTTCCAAGGTTACTAACAACCAGAACTCGAGCATGCCCTTGAACTATATACACCAAGCTATGGGCATTAACATTCCAAAATGGTGAGAGAATAGCATTCTACAGAGAGTAGAGAACACTATTATATATGAATGATGCCATAAATGAAAATTTTATGTAGAAAGAGAGCGAGCGAGAGAGAGACGGGGGGAAGGACAAAACTTCACTTTCATAAATACCTGGTATAGTTTACTCTAGTAGCACTCATTGTACAAGTTAAGGATGGGGAATTTTTACTTTGAGACGTGTGATCCTTCCAGCACGTGGTTTGTAAGTATCAGCATGGCTAGTATTTTTGATGTTCAGCCTCGCCTTGATTGTGCAGAAGTTCTCCTCTAAAACCATTGCAACGGGTAGATGCTAGTTGTTCTTCACTGTACTAGACCTAGTATTGAGCTTGTGCTTGCTCCTGTTGTTGTTGTGTAAAAGTGGTTTCAACAATTGAAGGCCATTCTTACCCATATGATCTCTCCCCTTTGGTCGTTTTGCCCTGTAGCCTCTTTGCTATCAATGTGTTTATGCCTAAGCCTCACTAAGTAGCTCATGTTGAACCCGCTGAATATGTTTTGCCTAGAGTGTTGCTCGATTGAGCGACCAAACACTTGTTGCTCCCTATTGTTGTTACCGGCCAATAAGAACTCCTAAAATTTTTATAAATGGAAATTAACTGTAATGTTTCGCCAGATGAATTTCAACGTAATAAGCATATGAATGGACCATGCATAACAACCATGGTTAAAAAATTTTAGTTACCTTCTGCCTTGGTTCAAGCTGATTAGCGTTGTTGTTATATCAAAGACATATAGGGCAACAACAGTGTATCGCCTTCATTGTACAACCAATGCGCAACACCAGTCGGAGTGCAACAATATCTCCTTGCCAAAATTGGTGGATCTTCGGTGCTCATCCCTAAACTTTTGGCTCTGGCTTTGGCCTTCTGGCAAAAAATGTTGAAATTTTGCTGTAGGTCACGGGGCAGCCAGGAAGGTTAATCCCATAGAACCTCTCCCTAAAAGTTAGTATGTACAAGTCAGTTGCATAAACCTTGAAAACAAATTCTTTTGACATGTCGAGCCACATAAACAATGTGTTTTGCTATATCAATGCTATACAAACCTTGGATGATGTAGACCATGTCACGAGCATTTGTGTATCGAGGTACCAGAAGGCCTTGAGGCTCAATTACACGCCGAATGGCAAATGTTCCTGTGCACTGGAACTGCTCATTCCTCTCATCAATGTACTCTGTAACCCCGGTTTCTGATCTCACTCTCCGAAGTGGTTCAAATGCTTGTAGCCTATCAAATCTACACTCCCTAAAACCTCCTTGCCGAGGTTGTGCCATGATAAAATAGTTGGGCCATAGAGCCATGGCATAGGAGAAGAACGCAAAAGTATATAGAGTACCGAGAGAAAGATGTAGTCGCCATGCTATTTGGGGATAAATTGGAAACTAGGCTTGTTGATGTGAGTTGAATGACAGGGAAGCCAGCTTATATAGAGAAGAAAAAACATCTTGAGATAGGACTCAAGGATAGAGTTTGTTGACATGTATAGACAATATCTTGCCTATAATTCCAAAAGGATAAATAGATAAAAGGTAGCTTTGCAATATTGGGATATACACACCATGACTCATGGATGACATGTCTTGCGCTTTTGGAGTAATACAAACCAAGCTTGTTCATAAATGTATATCCATACCCTTAAGATGAGCCTTTGCTTTGTAGATAAATTCTTTTTTTTCAATAAAGTTTCTATACCTAATTAATAATCTAGGTCAAACTTTAAATAACAAACCTGTAAGTGTGTTGTCATTTTTATGTGACACATATATCATAATGATATTAGTTAGGTCCTTCAAAAACAAACTTGTTGGCTTGTTGTCATTTTTGCATGCCACACTACGCTTGGTAAGTTGAACTTTTAAAACAAGACACTTGTCAGTATTTTGTCACTTTTGTGACACACTATCATCTTGTACATGTAAAGTAAACCAATTGATGAAATATATGGAGGTTGGACGATTTTGCAAGTCCAGCCAGTACTTCCTGGTTTACTTATCGGAAAAAATGAAAATATCAGATTTATTTTAAAAAAAGATAGAAGCAATGGACTTATGTAAATTTGCATTACTATATTATTTTTCTTCGACGTGCATTCATTGAAGTTTATAACTGTGATATTGCTTTTTTTTTATATCACTGGTAATAGAAAGTCCTCTGTTTGTTTTTGTCACTTTGACCATGTCATACATACCAATGCAATCAATTGTCTAGTCTTAAATGGCCAGAAGCGTCCCTATAAGGTGTGGACTATGATTTCTTTCCATTTTTGTTATATTTTCAGTGCCCATTAAGGTAAATTATGAAATGTTGTGTCAAAAAGTGAAAGTGACAAGTACTCATCCTCGTGCTTAATTAAATTATGGAATAATACTCTATCTGGCAAAAAGAAAAATACGTAAGGATAAGATTTGGTCAAGTTTTAAAAATTCTGACCACCAATAATTTCTTGAATTCTTAATCTAAAATAAAAGAAATTATATACATAGATTTTAAAACTTTGACCGAATCTTACCCTAAACATCAAAATATTTTTCCCACAGGGAGTAAGTATAGAATAGATCTGTTGTATGAATTAATATATATATATATATACACACACACATTTTACACACCAAGCAATATACACACAATGACATTTAAATACAAGCATATATTCATTAGGAAACCGGGGATAAGTACACCAATAAGAGATGCTCTTGTGCCAATTCAGGCTTCTCCTCTCACTTGAACTGCAGCTTGCTTGCAAATGTCTGGCCAAACTTCCATCCCGGCGGCACGATGTTGGTGAAGACAAGCGTTTGGTCATCGGTGTTGGTGACCCTGAAGGAAGACCTGACGGTGAGGTAGGAACGAGTGCATGGGCACCCCAGTTGCGCGCCATCGGCATCCAATCTGCTGAGTTGGATCCCATCACCTCCATCAACTTGATCGACCCGGCCGCCGCGACGTTTCACCAGTACCAGCTGGAAGTAGTCGTGCCGTTAATGCGTGAACGCAGTCCCCCTTCTTCACGCATGGAACCCTTCAAAATCATCGCAATGAATGGTCGTAGGATATTTCTAGCTATGCAAAGCAACACAATGTCCAAATATAATATGCATATGTGTTGTTGTACCTTTGGTAGATGACGGGGATGTGCGGCGCGTAGATGCCGATCTTCTCCCAGCGGCTGCGCCATGTCGAAGTGCGGCCGTGGCGGGTTGCACCAGCCGCCGTTGTCGCTGGGCAGGTCCAGTGGGCAGGCCAGAAGTTGGTGGCGTGATGTGACAGTGACACCGGGCTTGCACCACTGCGGACCCTCTTTGCTTTCGCAGGGCATCTTGTAGCACTGCCCGCACGACGCGCCGTCGTTGAACAGCGCCCGTGCTCAGCGCCGCGTTCCGCGTCCCGTACCCTGTAGTACAGGTTGCCATATCCGCACGCCCCACCATGGGCCCGACGCGTCCGCCGCCGCCGTAGAACGTCGCGTGCGCCTTCAGCACCCTGACGGGTTTTGGTCGGCGCAGACGCTGCCGTCGTCTTTGCGTTAGCGCGTCGTCAGCCTCGGCCAACAATGCACAGCGACTGCGAGCAACACCACGCCAAACGCTCGAGCTGGAGCCATATCTTCGTCCGTCTGAAACCGATCAGTGTGTGTTAGGCCTTGAAACTTGACGAGACAATTATCTAGCGCCTGATTATTGTTCGTGCGATGTGCTTGCGATGATGTTTGTTTGATGATCTCCTGATGATTGGGGGTAATATATGCCTTCGATGGATGTCACTGCTGGATTACATATGGCTAAATGAAAATCTCAATAATGAGTGAAGTGAACTCTGGAAAGCCACAGGACGAAGCTTAGCGCGCGCGAGGCGCATGTGCATGCATCGCCGGCCGTGCGCAGCGCACCCGCACCGTACTTGCTTGGTAAGCTCAAGAATTTATGTCCACCGGCCGCCACAGACATAAGGAATGTCTGCATGCTAGCTCTGTTTTCCTCCTGGTTGGCGCAAGATAATAAAAAATGAACGCCTTTTGACGTTTCTACTGTTCTTGTTCTCTCCAGCCTATTCTCTTCGATCAGAAAAAAACCAATTCCTACTTATAAATCTAGATAAATGTTTGTATTTTTGGACAGAGGAGTAAGCAACACGCTGAGTAAAAACTCACCTAGCGATTTGTGCAGTATGTCTCTTGAAGAAATTCATGGAGAGGGTTTCTAATTGTCTGTATCCATTAGCATACTAGCTGACTATAAATTTATATTTTGACTGCACAATGGACATCCAAATACGGGGTGTCTAATAAGCAGCGCGCGTTCGCAATGCACCCCATCGCAGTCCAACAGAAAAGGCTGATTGAAACACGCACTCACTTCCACGCGAACGATCTATTATGAGAGTTCTAGTCAAAAAATTTTATCACTTTTCCATCCTTTGGAATATACATTTGCTCATCACTCCCGCTATTAATATTCAAACAATATTATCAAAACAATATCTCTTTTCTCATAGATAAAAGGGTAAACAATAATTATAGTGACCTAAATATGAAATAAATTTACAAGTCAAAAAATATTTTACAAAATTACATACAAAAGTGTTCAAATTGAGATAAAAATAAAGTAAAACCATATACAACGACAAAATTGCAGTAAAAATAAACTAAAATTTCACATTGTATAGTACTACAATTTTAGCCTAGCCAATTTGTAATTTAGGGTGTGAATGAAAAATTACAAGCAATCCTATCTTCTAATTTTCTTTACGGCCTTGGCCAAATTCTTTACGGCATCTTGTCGCGGAAATTTGGTTCGATCAATGTGGCTGTTGGGTAGCATCAAGCAACATTCGGTCTTGGGGCGTTCTTTTTCATTCATTAATTCAAATGCTTCTATATAAAGTATATACAATATTCTATATATAAAAATTTTTTATACTAAATTTTATTACAAGTTTCTAACTTTTTGAGCTACGGCCGAGATGCATGCATACAACAGGCTACACACAAACGAGGGGAATGATCAAACAATGACTGTTTCGACTTAGCGTCGGACGCGCAGCATGTGGCCATGAACGCTTATGGGCCAAATGCTCCCGCAAAGTGGTAATTTTTACTGTTACTAATTTAATCTTTTTAATTTACAAATTAGTAATTGATTATTTGCGCAGATTTGCAGGCTTAACTACCCTACAAAAGGCATTCATACCGCCGTGATTGGTCACGGCGGGTATTTAAAACTGTTTTTAGCGCCACGAACAGAATCGTTCCCAGCTGAGGCTGAAAGGCGAATTGCCATCCACGTCCGCAGGTAATCGGGCTAACGGCCATACGCTAGGCCCGCCGTTCTCGGGCTACTACTCATGAGGCGAACCGTTGCAAGACTTTGCCGCCCTGGGGACGTCGGCGTATGCGAATGCCCAGAAAATGTTACAGTCTGCGTTCACCCTGCCGGATGCAAAATTGCATTCTGCCCCATCCCATTGCAGGGCGGTTTTATAGCCATTCGCCGCCCTCAGGATGATGGGCGTCTGTTTTTAGCCATTTGCTATCCTCGCAATAAAGACTAATCCCTTCCGCAGATCGCCGCTGTCATTTCTCTCCCTGCGCCTCCAGCGTCCAATAAGAGCTGAAATGGAAAGAAGGAGCAGTAAGCAGCCTTAGGTGGAAGCCCTCACAGATTTTTTAGCCAAAATCCAGGTATTTTTTATGCTCTCCTCTGTTATTCTGTAGTCAAATTTTTAGACAATTTATGTTAATGCCAGTACTAGACGCGTTACGTGTGCATACGCCGATTTGAATGTATGAATGTCATATAGCGGTTTTTTGGCCATAACCGTTATTAGTGTTAAATATTTGTCGTATGACTAGAATTCTGCTCTAGATAGAGCAATAGCGAAGAGTTTAGTTTAAATGTAAGTTTAAATTTTAAAATAAGTATTATGCTCCCATGTCCCCGTTGATTATCTCATTTTGACACGTTAGAAAACCTAGCGTTAACTTTATTAGCGCAACATGGTGGCGGTTTGCTAAAATATATAACGGGTAATGTTTACTAGTACTTTAGCCTTTTATGGACTGAATTTTGATTATCAGATGTAATTGGAAAATCTTTTTATTGACACGAAATCGGGCCAGTAGACTTGTTCGGTATTCGCATAGTATCCGGTGAAGCAAAATTCAGACAAGGCAATATGGGGTAGATTTATCAGGTTCAACGTGGAGCACAAAAGGGAATTATTAGGGGGTTTTTCATCCAGCTGAGAGGAAGTTTCCTGGAGTTTACAATTGCGTTAAATGAGGGATTCGGAGTATTTTGATGCGAAGTCTTCAAGTAAATGCATACGTTGCTGTACGCATGGTTTTAGCTGGCTGTGGAAATGTTTTTGTGGATTGCCCATGGCCGTATTATTCGTTCGGCACTTTATGGAGATTTGTGTGCGAGTGCAATGCGCTCGTTGTATGGCACCAATGACGTGATAGTGCATGATGATCATTTCAGGTGTCGGAGTACACGAAGGCCCGATTGAACAGGGGAGCACAATGAGGCAAAGCGAGGTCCGGGAGGAAGGGCCATGAACATGGGACCGGGGGGTCTTGCCGATGAAGGGAGAGAACCCAGTCAGTACAGGGAGATGGGAAATGAAAGATAGAACCTGAGCTAGGGGATGATGATTCTTCGGAGGCGATGTTAATACCGAGAAATGGTACACGGGCCTCGGCTCGTTTCTCAGATGGGCACCCACCGTGATGGGTCTGGCCTGGGCGCGGACGCCCAGTCTCTGTGGATCTTCTACGAGGCGACCTCCTTCGGAAGGACGTGATGGGTCGTCACAGCTCGGAGTGCCGCACACACCGCCGACGACGCCGTGCTTCCCCTGCTGCCAGGCGGTCCCGAGACCGTGGGATACCGGCGGACCGCCTATTACTCTCGCGGGCACAGCCGTCGAGCGCGAAGCCCTAGGAGACGAGGGGCGCTGACTAGGTTATTGTTGTATTATTTATTTATAGGATCGCATTACTTGGTTAATTTGTCATGTCCATATTCACCCCCTTGTACCAGATCCATCCTTCAGAACATGTACTGCTAACAATAGTCCTCCCTTGTTGTATTTCGTACTATGGTGTCGCATTACATGTCGCCATGCTGAACGGCTCGATCTTAGCTAATTCACTTGGCTATTCTCAGTGCACTGCTTAAGTTGCGACCGGTGGGATTGCGTACTGATATTCGCTCTTCCAGTGTCGAGGTAAAAATCATCTTCAAGACGACATGCGTTTAAATTGGGAAAAAATCATCAGGACCCTAACTCTGTTGCCTGGGTCCTAAGCCCTCACGTCAACGACGGACCTATACCCTGTCTTAATTAAGTTCGTTACGAACAAATTTGAAAAATTCGCACGATTTTTACAAACCCGCCGTCGTCGCTTATAAAAAACTTAACATTACCTAAACATTAACACTATTTGTGAGCGTGTAGGCGAAACGGAGAGTGGATTGAGTGGCCGGATCCAGACTACAAGGTGGATGCGAGAGCGATCCGGAAAATACCCTCAGTTGGAAGTGTTCTTTCACACATGACTCTATGTATTTGGTTTTTTTTTTTACTCGACCAATTACATGCATGGCATAATCAATGATTTGCAATTTATTTTGCAAATAATTTTCAAATTTTGGGTAGTATAGAATGGCACAATTTCGTTTATTTGTTATTGGTCATTATATGTCTCCAGGGGCGAGGCTTGGGTGGCCATGTAGCGTCGGGGGGCAACGGTCCATTCCTAACGGACGTCCTATCGAGGCCGTCAGTCTGTCACGTCCATTTTGTGGCACGTCCGATCATGTGCGATCAGGGCCCGTTCCTGGCGTGTGGCTGATCTTGGCTGGTCGTATCACGGTTCATCGAGGAGCACCGGTCCGAATTATCAGAGGTCTAATCTGGGGTTCGGACGGTCCATCCCTGTCTTGCGATTGGTGTGTGATATTGTGTTGTTATTCGGACCGTCGGATCGCTGTCTGCGCGTCCTCTACATTCGCCCCGGGACGGCGGCACTCTGCATTTCGCCGCCGTCCGGCGCAAGGCCCGTGGCCTCTCGGGCTAACGCGCCGCGCCGTTAGCCGGTCTGCAGCGATGGCCTCGCCGCTTGGCCACGCCGTTTTACCGCCGTGGCCACGCTGGCAGAGGTTTGGCGCAATAGCCCAAATCACAATTACTTTTTAACTTAAAAAAATTAATTAGTACAGTACATTCCAGCAAACGTGCGACATAGACTGAACCGACCTGGTTACCTGTTTTTGCTTGAGAATGCTATCCATTCGGCCCGGATGCGGTGGAAGCATTCGGCCGCATGGGTCTTGCAGTGTTACTTGAGCAAGCATCGGCGACTGACCAAGAGGCAGCGCACTAGTTCGGTGTGGGAGGTTGGCAGATACATGGGCATGTTGCGATTTTGAGAGCGGGTGATTTTGCGGCGCGCGTGGCACGGCGCAGCCCCAACTCTTAAGGTTCCTGGCGCGCCGGTGCTGTTGCACCATATTACCATTTACCCTAGCTACTATCTTAGTGTTAATGTTTTTAATTATCATTATTATTAGTAGATAGCAGAGTAAAGTTTTTTGGTTGTTGTTGACGTTTTGAAACATCTAATTAAAGTTTCAAATTTAGGTTGATAATTTCAAATTATGTAATTTTTTTTTTAATTCTTGTTAGTTATTTTATTCTGTTAGCTAATAGTTTCAAATGAATTGGAAAGTTCTAATTAGAGATTAAAGTTTACGGTTATTTAGTATACCGTTTACTTGTTTAATATTATTGTTTTTAATTATTTTTACATGCATGGCCCACTGCTACGTGCTCACGCGCGTGAGAACGTGCGTGTGCGCCAGCTTTTCGGATTTGCCTTCTATAGAGTTTGATAGGGTCCATTACGAGAGATAGAGTTAGAGGGTCGTAACAACATTTATTTTTTTTTCGATCTATCCATTCTTAATCTTTATTAGAGATGTGTGTGTTGAGTGTTATTTGTGCACGTCGTCCACCCCATACATTCGGTATACCTCTTCATCTGACATGTCTCGTCATGTGTTGTTGTGTGGTCTTTCTCGCCACACGCTTGTTTTGCCCCTCTGTAAGCGCTAGTGGTCCGCGTTTTGCCACGTTGGGAGTGGCCTATAGAGCCCATTGCAAGCTGCCAACTCTCTCCGCGAGTAGCATTACCTTTTTATTCATTGGCTATTTCGTTTTCTTAGTTTTCCTTCTATCGATGGCTAGCTGCATGCAGACACTAGGAGAAGATGATAACACTTAGCTAGCCTAGCTTGTACATCGTAGAAGATTATGCTATAATTTCCT
>RYFJ01002201.1:0-36726 GCA_003991445.1 Oryza meyeriana var. granulata
AGAGATGTAGATCGCGCCGAAGCCCCTACCTGGCGCGCACTGTCGATGTTTTACACCGGAATAAATATATGGGGCTACTCGGCGGATGGAAACTCGGTGGATTGCAAAGGAATACAAGGAAATTTTATACTGGTTCAGGCCCTCGATGTGATGTAATACCCTACGTCCAGTTTGTATGTATTCCTTTGAGGATTACGGTGGTAGTTTGATGAACTGTATGGCCGTGTCTTCTATGAGCTCTTCTGCCCTCATGGGGCGCCTTGCCTCCCCTTATATACTGGGGGACAAGGTTACAAGGTAGGAATGTCCCCATCGGATTACGACTAGGAGATCTCCCCTTAAGAGATATAACGTACCCGACTAGGACTGTATTTCCTTTCTATAGCAAGGCGAAGTCTGCGAATCTAGCTATATCTCTAATTACAAGGCTAGGCCTCCTCTATCGAGTGGCCCATATACTTGTCATGAGTACCCGGGGGTCCGGATGGCACCCACAGCAAGCTTCTCTCCACCACGTGAAGTCTTCATGGCATCCAAAGGCTCTACTCCCACTTAGGAGGCACGCTGACTACGCAAGCAGCAAGAGGAGGAGGCCCGCTGACTGCGAGAACAACAGGAGGAAGAAGCAAGACGCCCGCATGCCGAAATGGGATAGCCTCACAACGACGATCTGCATAGGGCCGGGCGGACTGCTCAACAACAAATCCTCCAAACCCGAGTCGGCGACCACGATGTCTTCGTAACGCCTCAGCAAAACGTCGTAGCCACAGCAACTCTAATGGACACACTCCAGTTCGGGCCTGATCACCAGGCCACCCCGAATATAACAAGGATAAAAGCCATGATCACCGCTGTTGTATGTCAGTAGCACCAAAAGTTGGGCAATACCATCATACCGACCAACCAGTCGGCTTCTCCAACGGCGGTCTCATCTGCCTCGACATGACACCGAGCGGCTGGCTCTAGTCAGCCACACACGGAGTCACGCCAGACATCACTCGGCAACCCTAATAATGACCATTGGCGTCGACATCAAAACGACCGTCGGGACAACCAGGATCTCCAAGGCCGACTACGACATGATCTTCGGCAAGACATCAACGCATGGCGCCGCGAACATAAGGAAGATGAGCAGCGCCAACTAGAAGACGAGAATGAGCGCTTCGGCCTCCACCACGAGCAGTTTCACCGCTGTAGTCAGAGTCGGAGTCCTCATGCAGATGAAGGAGTACCGGCCTTCACCTAGGAGCTGCAACAAGTCGACTGGCCATCGGGTTTTAAGTCGACTGGAATCGAGAAGTACGACGGGAAGACCAATCCCAAGTCCTGGCTCATGGTCTACACTCTGGTGATCCAAGCAGCTAGAGGAGATCACAAGGCCATGGCTAACTACCTCCCAGTCGCTCTAGCCAACTCAGCGAGGACATGGCTAACAGGATTCCCAAAGAGGTCAATCGGCTCCTGGGGAGAACTTCGGGAACGCTTTATCGCCAACTTCCAGGGAACTTACGAGAGGCCATCTTCTGCGCACGATCTCTATCAGTTGCACCAAAGGAAGAACGAGTATTTTCGCGAGTTCATCAAGAGGTTTTCCGAGAAGCAGAATTCGATCCCAATGATCAAGGACGAGGTTGTCATCGCTGCCTTCCACAAGGGAGTCAAAGATGCCCCGTTCATTGCCAAGTTCACTTGGAAACCTCCCATTTCTTTCAAGGTGAACAAGTACGCCGACTCGGCTGACATGGTCACTCAGGCTCTCGACGACAAAAAAGAGCTCCAGCAGAAGGACAAAAAATACAATGACAGGGCAACACTGAACAAATCTGGCAACCGCAAGCGGAAGTCGGATAATGTGGTGGCTACCGTGGAGCGTGCTCAGCCGTGACCCCCGAGGAATAATGAATACCAAAAAGTGATGAACAAGCCATGCCCCTTTCATCCAAAGGGCAAGCACGCGGCTAAGGACTGCTTCATGCTTAAGAAGTTTGCTTCCGAGCAGGCTTCAACATCTGGCGCTGATAAAGAGAAGCCAGATTCGGGCACAACCGGCGATTACCAAGATCCCCAGGCTGAGCTCAACCACATCTTTGGAGGGCCATCTGCAGCAGATGCCCCTAATACCTGCGCTAGTCAGAAATGCCAACCATGTTTGACCGCGCAGATCATCCCGATCGGGTTACTCATCAGGACGATATCCACTTGTCGATGTTTTGTATCAACAATAATAATATGGGGCCACTCGTGAGACCTAAACTTGATGGATTGCAAAGGAACACGAACAATTTATACTAATTCAGGCCCTCGAGATGAGGTAATACCCTACGTCTAGTTGTGGTGTATTGCCTTTGAGGTTGTATGATTCTAATCTTGGTGATCTTGCCCTCAGGGGGCACCCCGCCTCCCCTTATATACCAAGGGACAGGGTTACAGAGTAGGAATCCGAGTCAGACTCTGACCAAGGGATTTCCTTCTAGGAATACAACGTGCCCAACTAGGACTATATCCTTACCTAGTCGTATAAGGTTATGTATGCCGAGTTCTATTGTATCCCTAATTACAAGGTTAGGCCCATCTTCTGTCCGAGTGGCCCAATAGCTTCTCATGAGGTACCCGGGGGCCATGGCCTCCACAGCAGCCCCTGAGACCTTCATAGTTGAGTCATAGCTGATGCCGAGTGCTCATCCTCCATGGTGAAGAATTCCCAAGTGCATTGCTCCCGAGTACTCTTTGTTTGAGTGCTTCTTCTCCCGAGTCCTGCTTCATGTCAGTTGGCAACAAGGCTATGAAGGGCTCCATAGAAAAATTTGAATAGTATGCACCGAATAGGTGCACCTATTAGGTGTAGCCCCCAACTTTGTACTTAATTGTGAAACAATTAAACATAAAGTTAAAGAGCATTAACCTTGTAGTCTTTCCCGAGTAATATACTACTCGGTATGTATACTCTTCAGCATCATGTCAGCTGGAATAATTTTTGCTCATGGCAATTGGTGGCTAAGCATGTAAGCCGAGTACCACTTCTTGGATTTTAACCCAATGTGTGGACAGGTGTACCTGAGAGATACCTGCATCTCCAAATTTAATAGAGACCAGCTATCGATCCTTGTAAGGATGTATCTTCAATACTTGGTAAATAATGCAGATATCTAAACACATGTGTCTAGCAATTAGGCTTTCATGAAGCATATCTGATTATTTAATCAGTTTCTATGAATAGCATATGTACTGTGATTTTAACACAGCCAGCGGTTGGCTCTACAGAGCATGCCATTTAGAAACTCATATCTTGTGGCCCAGTACAGAATCAGCCGGCCCAAGCCCACTTATCAGCACAGGCTCTATAAAGCGGGGAGAGAGAGAAAAGATTCCCTCATCTTCTCCAATCTGCCAATCGTTTCACCTTCCAGCTTCCGTGTCAAAACTTTTCACTATGTCTTGCTAGGGTTTGCCATAGTTTGCGTCTCCCGTGAAAAACTCGAGTGATTCCGCTCCGCCGCATCCATCCCAAGCCTTCAAAAGCATTTCCCCCAAATCTTGTCACTCCCAACAATGCCGAGAGCTTCACTCAAGATCCCGGAGATGTTCGTGGAGGCTTGGCCAGTTTTGGACTGCTGTTTGACAAAGCTAAAGTATTTGGAGAAGCAATTGATGCTGCAGCAGCAAGAAGTCATTCATTGGCGCACCACCGAAGGGGAATCTATGCTGGCACCCCGATCTGGTGAGACTATCGCCTTCACCTCTTTTTCCATCGCTGTCTCGCCCTTCCCTCTTCGGATTTCTTCCGCCAACTTTTATCCTTCTATCAACTAAAGTTGGTAAATCTGAACCCCAACTCTATTCTGCAAATCTCCATCTTCGCCACATTGTGTGAATGTTTTCTAGGGGTTAAGCCCCATTTCAACCTTTTTCAGTATTTATTCCACATTAAGCCCCAGTCGTCGAAAAACAAAGTCCAAGTGATTGGGGGAGCCGGTCTCCAACTCAGGAACAAAATGAAAAAGATCTATCTCTCTGTTCCTTTGAAAACCTCCCTCAAGGGCTGGCATAGATAATGGTTCTATTGTTTTGATCTCAAACCTTCTCTGCCCCCTTTCACTGGCTCTTCTCTGGTGGTCCTGCCCAGATGGTCTTCCGTGCCAAACTACGAAGAGATGGGCCAAATGTACCAACTGATAGAGAAGATCGATCAACTGAAGAGCTCAGGATTAATTGGTCCCTGGGTGGTGAGGTGTTTCCTGAACCGCCACACCAAGCCATTGAAGTTGAGAAGCCATTTCGGTTGGGATTACTAGGGCAAGAATGATCCCAGCCGAGAATATCCAGACTTGACTGACGCGAACAAGGTGACCGATACCTTGCTCCGCTTTTTTGTCAACGGGGTTGTGGAGACAGAAGACGCCGAGTGCGCCACTGCAGCCTATAGCTAGAAAAGGCCTTGGCCACAGGTAATCTTGAAAAGCTGATTTAGAATTGCTATCCATTGGTGATGAATATCTGGGGACATTTGTTTGGAATCATCCTCCAACGTATGATGTATGTTGTACAAACATTTGCAGGATTGTGAGGAATTTGACGATGATTCCCAAACCCTGTCGGCCACCAAAACAAAGAAGAGGCTGGCCAGTCCTTCTGCTATCAGCCCAGCTCCAAGAGAGCTAGGAAAAAACCCATTGAAGATCTGAGCAAGAAGAGAACAAGCAAGCCGAGCGCAGCGCCGAGGAGTCAGAAGATCAAATGCCCTACCAGTTTAGCTCCTAGGTCGCCAAGCTTGAGGCCTTCTCCTCCGAGTCCGAGGTTAGCAACGTCAAGCTCAAGGCCGACGCTGCCGAGTACAAGATCAGCAACATCGAGCCCAAGGGCGCTGCCGTTGAGTAGCTCGACGCCCTAGTCGACTACACCAGAAATAGGGCCGACTGGAGGGAAAGCGCCACCGCCGACTGCCGCGCCAACTGGTCTGATAGCCAGCAGCTCTCCACCGCCAATATCTTCTAGAGCCCCCTCGTGGAGGTTCAAGATTTCCAAGAGGTAAGTGATCTTCAATCTTCCAAGAGTCTTGAATGATGTGATAGTTTCTTGATACTTGACTTGTCGTGCAGGAAGTGAGTTAACATTGATCCCAAGGGGACCGCGCCAGCTGCTCCTATTATCGAGCCGTCCCCAGCCGAGCCAGCACCAAAAAGTTTGTCCGCCGCGCCAAAGGCTGCCCCAACTGTAGAGGCTGAAGCAGTCCTGACAGCAGGAACAATAGTGCCGGCTGACCAAAGGGGGAGTGCTGAAGCTACTGCTCCAGCCCCTAGGCAAATTACTGAAGCCCTAGCAGCCACTGATTCCAGGGCTAGGACCCCATCGCCACTCATATCATCCTCGTCTTCTGATAAAGTTGACATCCCCCGACTCGAAGCCCCTCCTCGCGACTTCCCGAGAACATTCCATTGGGTATCCCCTGAGGGAGTCGCGAAGAGCTATGAGCATGATGAACAAGCCACAACAAGGAAGCGTGAAGTTCTTCTTTGTGCTGCAATCGCCACGTCCAGCGGAGTTCAGGTATGTAGCAAATCTTGCCATGTTGAGTTCTTGACGGTTCTCCTTAATCCGATACTCCGCCATTTGACTCTGTTTTGCTCTGTTTTGCTCTGAGCCGAAGATTGTCGACCGCTCGGAGAAAGTGAACAAGGTCCTAACCCAGCTTGCCCCCCATCTTCAACGACTGGGCCAGCTCCAGGCCGCCAAGGATGACTTGGAACGGGCTAGCCAGGAGAAGGAAATTTGGCTAAGGGAAGCAGTGGATCAGCCTAGGGAAGAAAAGTGGGGTCTAGCCGAGAAGATCAGAAGTAAGTCTTCTGTATTATCCTCTCGAGTAAATCTCGAATATTTCTCTCCAGCTTTGTTGATTCCCAACTGCCTTGTTGAGCTTTGACTGCAATCTCGAGTTATTGACTATTTTGATTTGGAGCCCTCGAAGCCGAGTTGAAAACCCAAGTAGAGGAGAAGAAACAACAAGAGATTAGGCTTAAGGAAGTAGAAAAGGCCAAGGCTGAACTAGAGAAGGCTAAAGCCAAAGTGGAGGCCGACTATGCAAGTAATCCTCCTCCCTGACAATAACCTTAGCCCGTCTTCTTGTTACTCCGACTGCATTGTTTGGCTAACAAGTATACTTGTCGATGAATCTGAACAGCTTCGAAAGCCAATGCCCAGACCCAATTCAACGCCTTTGCGGAGGAGATCAAGGTTGTCAAGGAGTCATAGGAAATTCTTGTCGAATCCGTGAAAGGGCTCATTGACATTATAGAGCCTCACCATGCTGAGACTAGCTCCAGCACAGTCTCCCAGGTGCAGGCACACCTTAGCAAAGCCCCGAGCATCTTGAAAAAGTACTCAGATGAGCGCGTCGCTGTCGGTGTTGCCCAAACCCTTGCTATGACCAAATCGATCTACCCTAGGGTAGATATCGAGGCCATTGGTGAGGGTTTTGCCTAAGAGACAACACCTGAAGAAGCACTGGAGTTGATCAGCCAGGTGAGGCCAACTGCAAAGGCGATCACAAGAGACCTAGGTATGTAAAAAACATGTGATTATGCAATTGATGTATATAAAACTTTTGGTGAAAGCATGTATTTATCTTGTAAAATGTTGCCGAGTACTTGCTTATTCTTAGTTGTCATTAGCATCACCCGACTATGTAGTCTGCATTGAGTAGATTGCTAGGAACTTAAGAAAAAACGTTCACTTCTAACAGCTATACTCGGGCAAACATAGCATAATCATTGTAAAACTTCATAACTAAAAAAACAAGCTCGTATTTTATTTACAAGGCACATAATACATGCAGCCCCTAACTCACTACTCGGTTGAAACAAGCGATGTAGTGAGTCAGAGAAAAGACTTTGTACATATATATAGGGAATACAAAACTCAGGTATAGAAAGGATGTAGTTGTTCTATATTCCATGAGTTGCTGACGAGGGCACTGTCTTCAATCTTCAGTCGGTAGGCGCCCGGACGTGTCACCTCAGCGATAATGAACGGCCATTCCCACAAAGGGGATAGTTTATGCCTGTCTTTGGTGGTTCATATTTTTCTCAAGATGAGATCTCCCACCAAAAAGGTGCGGCCACGGACATTTTGACTGTGATAACGACGTAGGCCTTGAAGATACCTTGCTGATTGGATAGTTGCGATATCCCTCGCTTCTTCCAACTGATCGAGTTCGACCAATCATTTTTTTATTTATCTTCTTAGTGGGCCCAAACTTGTGGAGAGCCGAACTCCAACTCGATTGGTAACATAGCCTCAGCACCATAGACTAGGAAGAAAGGGGATTGCCCTGTTGCCCGACTAACCGTGGTTTTTAGAGACCAGAGAACGGATGGGAGTTCTTGTACCCACTGCCCTGCATATGGTTGTAATCGGTCGAACACCCTAGCCTTGATACCTTGTAAGACCATTCCATTAGCATGCTCAACCGGCCCATTGCTTCGTGGGTGTGCCACAGAAGCATAACAGATCTGGATGCCAAAATTGTCCCAGAAATCTTGAAATACGCTGCCCGTGAACGGAGTACTGTTGTCCGTTATGATGCACTTAGGAACCCCAAATCAGTTTAAAATACTCATGATGAAGTCCTTTTCTTGTGCCACTATTATGGTAGCAACGGGTTTTGCCTCAATCCACTTTGTGAATTTATCCACTGCGACAAACAAGTGTGTGAACCCTCCTGGCGCTTTTTTGAGCGGCCCGACCATGTCAAGTCCCCAAACTGCAAAGGGCCAAGAGAGTGGAATTGTTTGAAGTTCTTGAGCTGGAAGATGTGTTGACCTTGCATAGAATTGGCACCCTTCACATGTGCGAACTATATCTTTAGCGTATGTTACTGTAGTCGGCCAGAAAAATCCCTGCCTACAAGCCTTTCCGACTAACGTCTTGGATGCGGCATGGTTGCCATAGATACCTGAGTGGATTGATTGCAGAATCTGCTCACCCTCCTCGGGTGTGACGTAGTGCATGAGGACGCCGGATGCGCTTCTGCGGTATAGGTCTTGTCCGACTACAATGGAACATTTGCTTGGACGCTTGATCTGTTCGGCTTCACTGCATTCTCGTCTGATGGCAACGGGGTGCCCGATCTTCCGTTAGGTAAGGATAACTCTCGATTTGGTGGAGAATCGACACTCACGATCCGGCTTTTGATCACCAAGACCCGAACCCTACAATCGCAGTGTCGATGTTTTACACCGGCAATAGAACTATAGGGCTACTCGGCAAGGGGAAACTCGGTGGATTGTAGAGGAACACAAAGAGATTTTATACTGGTTCAGGCCCTCGATGTGAGGTAATACCCTACGTCCAGTTGTGGTGTTATTCCTCTGATGGGTGGTGTTGATCAATGATCTTCCTGTGTTGTTCTCTGCCCTCAAGGGGCGCCCTGCCTACCTTTATATACTAGGGGACAGGGGTACATGATAAGGATCCCAGCCGGATACGACTAAGGGATTTCCTTCTTAGAGATAGAAACTTATTCGACTAAGACTCTGTATTCCTTATCGTACAAGGTAAGGCCTGCCGGGTGCTATCTTATCTCTAATTACATGATTCGGCCCATCCTCTATCCGAGTGGCCCATATGTTGGTGGTGAGGTACCCGGGGCCCATGGCCTCCACAGTAGCCCCTGAGACCTTCATAGTTGAGTCACAGCTGATGCCGAGTGCTCATCCTCCACGGTGAAGATTGCCCGAGTGCAATGCTCCCGAGTACTCTTTGTCCGAGTGAGTCTTCTTCCCGAGTCCTGCTTCATGTCAGTTGGCAGCGAGGCTATGAAGGGCTTCATGTAGATATATGAATAGTGTGTGCCGAATAGGCGCACCTATTAGGTGTAGCCCCTGACTTTGTGCTTAATTGTGAAGACAATTAAACATAAAGTCAAAGATCTTTAACCTGGAAGTCTTTCCCAAGTAGATTACTACTGGTATATGAGACTCTTCGGTATCATGTCAACCAGAATATGATTTATAGTCTTGCGGAGTAAGGAACTACTCGTATGTAGGAATGTGTGTTTATAGTCTTGCCGAGTAGGATGCTACTCGTATATGGGACTCTTTAGCGTCATGTCAGCTGGAAAAGGAGGGTTTATAGTCTTTCCCGAGTGGTGTCCCACCCAGAAGTTAGACTCGTCCATGTCATGTCTGCGAGAATAAGAAATTTATAGTCTCTCCCGAGTAGTGCACTACTCGAAAGTTAGATTCTTCAGCGTCATATTGGCTGGAATGATGTTGCTCATGGCAACTGATGGCCACGCATGTAGGCCAAGTACCACTTTTATGAAAATAAATCCACAGCGTGGTCAGGTGTACTCGAGAAATATACCTGCGTCCCCAATTTTAATGAAGACCAGCTTGTGATCCTTGTAAGGATATATCCTCGAGACCTGGTGGATAAAACAGATACCCAAACATATATGTTTAGCAATAAGGCTCTCATGAAGCATATCTGTTTACCTCATCGGCTCCTGTTAGTAGCACCAGCGCTATAATTTCAACTCAGCCTGTGGGCGGCCCACATGGAGTATGCTACTGTAGGAACTCATATCTTGGTAGCCTAGTGCTGACTGTGTAGTCCCAAGCCCATTTAGTCGGCATCGGCTTTATAAAAGGCGGGGAGAGAGAAAAAGATTCCCTCATCTTCCCCAAATCAGGCAATCGCTTCATCTTCCGTCTCTGCGCCCAAATTTCGCCTTTGCTCGGCTAGGGTTAGCTACTGCAGCTATTCCCTGCTCGAACTCGGGCGATTTCAGTCCGCTTCGTCTGTTCCAAGCCCCCAATTCGCTTTCCCCCCAAATCTTTTCGCTCCCAACCATGCCGAAAGCTTCGGATCTTGCAGGTGTGCCAGGGAATGCCTGGCCGACTTCGGATTGCGGCTCGGTGAAACTGAGGTTGCTGGAGAGTCAATTGAAGTTGCCCAGTCAGGAGGTGATCCGTTGGCGGCCAGCTAAGGGTGAGTCGGTCCCAAATCCCCAATCTGGTGAAATAGTAGTTTTTGCCTCTTTTTTCGATCGGGGTTTGTGCCTTCCCTCTTCTAATTTCTTCCGCCGCATCCTTGACTTCTATGGGCTAGAGTTGGTGAATTTGAATCCCAACTCGATTCTTCAAATCTTCATATTTGTCACTCTTTGCGACTGTTTTTTGGGTGTGGAACCCCATTTTAATTTCTTCAGGCATCTGTTCCACATCAAACCCCAGCCCTCCAAAAATAATATCAATGTGATTGGGGGGGGGCGTCTTCAGTTGAGGAGTGATGGGAAGAAAACATAGCTTGATCTCCCCTTGAAGTCTTCCTTGAAAGGCTGGCACAAGGAGTGGTTCTATTGCACAGATCTGGCTCCCTCCTTGCGTCCATTCACCGGCTTGCCACCGGTAGTTTTACCAAGTTGGTCGGCAGATCCAACCTATGAGGAGATGGGGCAAGTGCACCAATTGTTGGGGAAATTAGATGACCTCAAGAAAGCTGGCCTGACTGGACCTTGGGTAGCTCGTCGCTTCCTGACTCGGCGTATCCAGCCACTGAAGCTGAGGAGCGCATTTGGCTGGGCTTTTAAGGGCAAAAATGATCTTGACCGAGTGAGCAACGAGTCGGCTAACAAGCGCACAGTGACCGAGACCCTGTTCGGTTACTTCTCCGAAGGGGTGATCACGACCGAAGACGATAATCGCCGGGTCACGGCCTATAGCTTCATTCGGCCCCATACCAAGGTAATCTTTAACCTTCTTCTGTGACAAATGCCTATGGGCCTGTATGTATGATTGCCCAACGTTGTGTTATGTATTTTGTGGATTCTTCTATAGTGGTGCGAGGAGTTTGATGAGGACTCGCGCCCGTTGTCAGCCGTCAAATCAAAGAAGAGGCCGAGGAGCCCCTCTGCTGCCCAACCCGACTCTAGGAGAGCGGGCAAGAAGCCTATTCTGTATCGGGGCGAGGGGGCCATGACGCCGCGCACCGTGGCAGGAAGCTTGAAGATAAAGGACACCGTCGCCGCAGCGCCCAGGCGATCAAGTCCCAGGTTGGGACTTGTACGGCCGAGCTCGACATTGCCAAGCCCGGCAAAAGCACCGCTGAGTGCACGATCCAAGCAGGATCTGCCAAGCACGCGGGTGCCCGAGTCGGCTAATCCTCCAACGGGGCCACCTCCAGCTGCCATGTCTTCACCGACTGATTCGCCAGCCGGGCCGACAACCGGAGGTAGCGCTCCACCAGGACCCGGATCGCCCGGCAGGAAGCTGAAGTTCTCCAAGAGGTATGCCGCTCCGGATCGTCTGAGATTCTTGTCTGTTGCAATGGTACTTTGATGTCTGTCTTGTGATGCAGGAAGCGTGCCGACATTGATCTCAAGGAGACCGCTCCGACCGCTCCCCTTGAAAAGCCCGCCCCAGCCGAGCCGGCGCCCGCAAGCACACCCACTGAGCCGGAGGCCAGCTCAGTCACGGAGACTGAGGTGGTCCCGACTACGGGGCCGCAGTTGCCGCCCGACCAAGAGGCAGTTACTAAGGCTGCTGCCCCAGCCCCTGAGTCGCCGGTCGCTGCAGAGGTCGCTGCTGGAGCCCCCGAGTTGATTCTTGAGGCCGCGGGGGACGCCGGCGTGGGGGCCAGGACCCCGTCGCCATCGTGGTCGTCGTCGTCATCGTCACTGTCGCCGGAGATCCCAAACCTTCCTCGGATTGAAGCTCCTCCGCGTAGGCTCCCTCGGACGTTCACCTGGACGGCACCCAATGGAACCGTGAAGAGTTTCAGGCTTGATGAGGCCGCGGCGAGAAGGGAACACGAAAGCTTGCTCTGCGCCGCCATCACCGGGTCCCAGGGAGTCGGGGTATAATTCTTATGGCAGGGTCATGGTGGTCTTCTTGTTTTGACGTTTGACTCCACTCTTGGCTTATTCTTTCATTGAGTAGGAACTTGTCGATCGCAATGAGGAGATGACCGAGATCTTGGTCGAAATGGCCCCCCACCTCGCGGAATTAGAGCAGCTCTGAGCGTTGAAGGCCGAGATGGAGGAGCACCACGCGGGGAGGGAAGCTTGGCTGAAGGATGCCGCCACCCAGCTCAGGGATGAAAATTGGGCCCAAGCCACGAAGATTAGAGGTAAGTCCCCTAAATGCGTCTTCTCGACTGAATTCTTGATGTATTTCTCTAGCCGCGTTGTTCCCGACTGCCCAGTTGTGTCTTGGCCGCACGGTCGAGTTCTTGACTAATCTGTCGTGCAGCCCTCGAAGCTGAGTTAAAGACCTGAACAGAGGGGGAAGCCCAGCTGAAGAAGGCCGAAGCAGCCAGAGCCGGGCTTGAGAAGGCCAAGGCCGACCTGACAAAAGCCAACACCGAGCTTGAACGGGAAAAGGCCGAGTTAAAAGAGGCCACCGTCAAGCTCGGCAAAGAGAAAGCCAAACTGGAGAAAATCGTAGCCAAGTGGGAGGCCGACTACAAAAGTAAGTCCCCAACCTGACCGTGATCTTAACCAATCCATTAGTCATTCCATCTACAACCGAGCCTGACAAGTTTACTTGCTGGTGAACCTAGACAGACATGAGAGCCAATGTCCAGGCCCAGTATCGGTTCTACATAGAGGAGATAAGAGTCATCAGGGAGTCACGGGAAGCCCTCGTCGCGTCCGTGAAAGGGCTCCTTGACCTGATAGATCCTAGCCTGTGGGAACCAATTGCAGCAGGATCCCCCAAATAGAGGCGCGTCTTGAGGATGCACCGAGTGCCTTGAAGAAGTACTCAGATGAGCATGTTATTGCCGACGTGGCCCAGACCCTGGCGATGACCAAATCCATCTACCCGAGGGCAGACATTGAAGCCATTGGGGAGGGGTTTGCCAAGAAGACGACGCCTGAGGAGGCGTTGGAGCTGATTGCCCGGGCGAAGCCAACTGTTGAGATAATTGCCTGAGACCTGGGTCTGTAGGGGCAACATATTATGTAGTCGGTATGTATAAACTTTTCTGGAAAACATGTGTAAATATACGTGCACTGCCGCCAAGCTTATCACTCAGTCGTCATTAGCTTTACTTGACCGTGTAGTCTACGCCGAGTTAGTCTGTCAGAACTTAATAAAATCGTTCAATGTAAGGAGCTGTACTCGGGCAAACGCAACAGTCGTAGTAAGGCTTCATAACTGGAGTAGGATAAGCTCGTATATTATTGACAGAATACATATATACATGAAGCCCCCAACTCACTACTCGGTTGATGCAAGCGGCGTAGTGAGTCAGAAAACTGTACACATGAAAAATTATAAAACTCAGGGATAGAAAGGACGTAGTTGTTCTATGTTCCATGAGTTGCTGATGAGAACACCGTCTTCGGTCTTCAGTCGGTAGGCGCCTGGCCGCGTGACCTTGGCAATAATGAACGGCCCTTCCCAGATTGGGGATAATTTGTGCCTGTCTTTGGTGGTTTGTATTTTCCTCAAGACGAGATCCCCGACCAAAAAGGCATGGCCACGGACATTGCAATTGTGGTAGCGACATAGGCCTTGAAGATACCTTGCCGATTGGATTGTTGCGATGTCCCTTGTTTCTTCCAACTGATCTAACTTGACCAGTCGGGTATTATTTGAGACGTCTTCTAAGTAAGCCCGGACTCGCGGAGAGCCGAACTATAACTCTATCGGTAGCATAGCCTCGGCACCGTAGACCAGGAAGAAAGGGGATTGCCCTGTTGCCCGACTAACTGTGGTTCTGAGAGATCAGAGAACAGATGGGAGTTCATGTACCCACCGGCCCGCGTATGGTTGTAGTCAGTCAAATATCTTGGCCTTGATGCCTTGTAAGACATTCCGTTGGCTCGTTGGACCTGGCCGTTGCTCCGCGGGTGTGCCACGGATGCATAGCAGATCTTGATGCCGAAATCTTTGCAGAAGTCTTGGAATACGCCGCATGTGAACTGAGTGCCGTTGTCGGTGATTATGTGGTTAGGAACCCCGAATCTGTATAGTATATTCATCATGAAGTCCTTTGCTCGTGCCGCTGTTATAGTTGCAACGAGTTTGGCCTCAATCCACTTGGTGAACTTGTCAACTGCGACGAATAGATGTGTAAACCCTCCTGGCGTTTTCTTGAAAGGCCTGACCATGTCGAGCCCCCATACTGCGAATGGCCAAGAAATAGGGATAGTTTGGAGTTCCTGGGCTGGGAGATTTGTTTGTCTTGCGTAGAACTGGCAACCCTCATACTTGCGAACAATGTCTTTGGCGTCTGTTACTGCTATGGGCCAGAAAAATCCCTGCCGGTAAGCCTTTGCGACTAATGTCCTGGATGCGGCATGGTTGCCACATATGCCCGAGTGGATCGACTGCAGGATCTGCTTGCCCTCCTCGGTGGTGACCCAATGCATGAGGACACCGGATGCGCTCCTTCGGTATAGGTCTTCTCCGACTTGTAGGAAGCTTTTGCTTCGACGCTTGATCTGCTCAGCTTGACTGCGATCTTCTGGTAGTTCGTCGTCCAGGAGAAATTTGACAATAGGAGTCCACCAGTCTTGACATATGTGCAGCACCTCGTCTGTAGCCAGGGTAGGTTCACCTCCCGACTACTCTGGCGCCGGTTTCTTCTTGACTGATGGCTCCATGAGTTGCTCGACAAAGATTTCGGTCGGAACCGCTTCTCGCTTGGATCCCATATTTGCCAGCTCGTCTGCCACGTCATTGTATTGACGCAGGAAGTGTGTTATTTCTAGCCCGTCGAACTTGTTTTCCAACTTGCGGACCTCCTGACAGTATGCTGCCATGGAATCATCGAGACGAGTCCAGTCTTTCATGACTTGGTTCACCACGAGTTGAGAATCCCCGCGCACAACCAGTCGACGTATGCCGAGTGATATAGCGATCCGGAGCCTGTGGATAAATGCCTCGTACTCGGCGACGTTGTAGGAAGCCGGGAAGTGGATTTGTAGAACGTACTTGAGTTTTTCGCCGGTGGGGGATGTTAATATGACTCTAGCCCCGGCGCCACCGATCCGTAGAGAACCGTCGAAGTACATTGTCCAGTACTCTAGCTTCGTTGTTGATGTAGGCAGTTGAACTTCTGTCCACTCGGCCACGAAGTCGGCTAGAGCTTGTGATTTAATTGCTGTCCATGGCTGAAAGGTGATATCGAACACCATCAACTCGAGTGCCCATTTAGCGATTCGACCGGTGGCCTCGCGATTATGAAGGACATCCCCGAGTGGAAACGATGTGACCACCGTGACTTGATGTGCTTGAAAATAATGCACCAACTTCCGGACTATGATGAGTAGGCCATATAACAGCTTCTGGACCTGCGGATATCTCGTCTTTGAGTCGGCAAGCACCTCGCTGACAAAGTAAACTGGTCGTTGTATTTTCTGGATGTGACCCTGTTCGGATCGCATGACCGCTAGCACCATGCTGACTACCTGAGTGGTTGCCGCCAGATATAGCATTAGCGGTTCTTGGGGCATAGGTGACGCCAACACGGGAGGTGATGTGAGAAATTGTTTGAAGTCTTCGAAGGCTTGTTGGGCGTCCGGAGTCCATTGGAAATTGTCCGCCTTTTTGAGTAGCTTGAAGAAGGGCATACCCCATTTACCCAGTAGGGAAATAAATCGGCTAAGTGCCGCCATACAGCCTGTCAGCTTCTGGACATCCTTCTGGTTAGTCAGGGGAGCCATGTTCATGATGGTGTTGACTTTCTCCGGGTTTTCCTCGATGCCACGATGTGAGACGATGAAGCCGAGTAACTTGCCGGATGGCACTCTGAAGGCGCATTTTTCCGGATTCAACTTCATCTTGAATCGTCGAAGATTTTGGAAGGTTTCTTCCAGGTCAACGATGAGGTCTTCTTTGGACTTGGTCTTGATCACCACATCGTCGATGTAGGCTTCCACGTTGCGCCCGATCTGAGTGTGCAGACACCGCTGAATTGCCCGTTGATAGGTTGCTCCAGCATTTTTTAGACCGAACGGCATTGTGATGTAGCAGTACACTCCAAACGGCGTGATGAAAGATGTCTTTAAGCAGTCTTCCTACCTCAGGCTGATTTGATGGTATCCCGAGTAGCAGTCGAGAAAGCTTAGTAGGTCGCACCCGGCCGTGGAATCTACCACCTAATCTATCCTGGGAAGACCAAATGGGTCCTTGGGGCACGCCTTGCTGAGATTGGTGTAGTCGACGCACATGCGCCATTTACCATTTTTCTTTCGAACCAGGACTGGGTTAGCCAGCCAATCTGGGTGATAGACCTCCTTGATGAACCCGGCTACGAGGAGCTTGGTGATCTCCTCCCGGATAGCATCCTTGTGGTCTTGAGCAAAGCGCCGCAGCCATTGCTTGACTGGCTTGGCGTCTGTCTTCACATTGAGGGCGTGCTCGATCACCTCCCTTGGTACGCCCGGCTATTAATGCCAAAATTTGGTATGGCTCTGTATCAGATTCGGTCAAGAAGAAAATTCTAGTTAACTAACGGAAGTTGATCCAGAAGGAATCGAATCCAGGAAGAAACCGTGAAGACCACAGTATGGTAGTTAATTATCTTGATTATTAATTATCTTGGTACGCTAGGACTTCCTCGGTTAAGTCTAATATTCTAGTCGGTTCACGGTGGACGGCTTACCACGATATATCTATTTTGTCTATGGCTGCATCAGTTTAGTTTGATCTCATAGATCGATTAGGTATATCACATCATGCGTGCGCAGATCGTATCGGCTTACTGGGAGCGATTTATCATCAGTTTGTGCTGCATCCATTGGGTCCGACCTACTAAATTGCCAGTGATAAATCGTTCCTGCTAGGTTGATATTTTGTGTGAAAGCGTCTTATCGGGATGTATAGCCGATAAGTTATCATATCTTACATCACGATCGCATTAGATCTATTGGCTCGTCAAGGTCTGGTTATCATCATCAGTCTATGCTGCAACGGTTGGGTCCGATCTACTAGACTGTTGGTAATAACTTTACTCTTAATAAGCCGATAGGTTTTTATGCGATGTTTTGTCGAAGTGTTTAGCCAATAAGTTATCTTTATATCCAGCCGATTTGTTACAAACATTTAGAAAATCGCTGTCAAGTCGAGGCGGCACGAAATTGCATATCTCGGTTGTTCCCTGTGGTGAGGACTCGGGCGCGAGCACGAGCGAGGACCCGGGCACGAACAGCAGGTAAGGACCCGGGCACGGACATGAACAGCATGCAAGGACCTGGGCACGGGCACAGGCAAGGACCCGGGCACAGACATGGATAGCAGGTGAGAATCTGAGCGCGGGCACGAGCAAGGGCCCGGGCAAGGGCGCAGACAGCAGGCGAGGACTCGAGCGCGGGCACGAGCAGGGGCCCGGGCATGAGCGCGGGCAGCACCTTCGGGCTCGAGCGCGGGCAGCACCCTTGGGCCAGCGCTAGCAATTACTATTGCAATCGGCTGAAGTTTATTCAATCTATTTATTTACGCATTCTGCTTCTTTATTTTGTCAGTTTATAGCCGATTTTCAAGTATTCCTTCGGTGATCGGCTATTTTGGTATTTGCTTATCATTATTAGTTACTATTCATGCCATCATCGGCTTCCAGTCAGTGTATAAGTGCTACAGTTCATATCGGCCATCGGCTGATGAGACGAGTCCAGATCGGCTTCCAGCCGATTGGCTCATTGGTCTAATATTTTCTCTCCTTGTCAATTGCAGTATTAAATTGACTGGCACGCCTACGAACCTCAAGATTTTAGGACCTGCACTGGAGTGAAGCAAATCTCCCAGACCTTCGCGTGTCTCTAGACGCCGAACCAGGTCATTGGCCCCCGGCGATTTTCGGCGTCAACACGTTTTTGGCACGCCTGGTGGGACACGAAGTTTCAATCCAAAGTTTCAAGATGGCTGGAAAAGAGATCAAACAAGACAATATGATTCCGGTCACTATGGAAGATCTAACTGAAGAACAAAAACAGCAAGTCGAGCAGAATATGGCCAATTTTCAGAAGCTTTGCTTGGAATCTTTCGGCATGACGCGACAAGGGCCGATTTAGAAGACACAGTTTCCAAAACCAGTTCTGTTTGGTGAATCGAGCCGTACACCACCCGAAAGTCCAGCAGTAAAACCCTTACAAGATATGGTAAACGAAGAAGTACATCATGCGCTTATTAATCAGTCAGGAGTGTTGGTGAACACGCTTCATAACCTCATAAAGAAGACGGTGGATGGATCAATCGTTCAAGAGCCTACTCGAGGTCATGTCTATCTCCCGCCAAAGATGGAGCCCAATCAGGTTATTTATGGGATAAACAGAGACATACCAGAAAACCTGTTTACGCAGAACCAGGCTGGGCGGCAACAGGATATTCCTGCTGGATACCATTGATCTGCTTATTATGGGGGATATCAACAAAATTATCCGGGAGGTGGGGCCGATCCAGATAGTTACCAGAGAGAATATCCTAGACAGAATCGGCAACCAACTCCACCGATATAGTATCATCAGATATCCAAGGAAGAAGATTTGTCGGCAAGGGGTTGTAGAGATAGTAAGGGAACAATTTGGGATTAAACCAAAAGAGCAAACATTTATGTATCGGCATCCATATCCTGAGTGGTTCGACAGAGTCCCATTACCACACCGATACAGAGTCCCGAATTTCTCTAAGTTCTCAGGGCAAGATAGCACATCTACAGTAGAGCACATTAGCCAATGCCTGGCACAGTGCGGAGAGGCATCGGCTGAAGAGGCTCTGAGAGTTAGGTTTTTCCCCTTGTCGTTATCTAGATCGGCTTTTACATGGTTCTCTTCATTACCACCAAATTCAGTTCGGGGATGGGCCGATCTAGAAAAACAGTTTCACAAATATTTCTTTGCAGGAATCCATGAGATGAGACTGACAGATTTGACATTGGTTAGGCAACGACCAGATGAAACAGTACCGGAATATATTCAGCGATTTTGGGACGTTAGAAACCGATGTTACAGTCTGAACCTGAGCGATGGACATCTAGCCGATTTGGCTTTCCAGGGTCTCTTAGCGCCAACCAAAGAGAGGTTTTCATCACAAGAGTTTGAGTCCTTGGCGCACCTGGTACAGAAGGTATCGGCTCATGAAAGCCGATTTCAAGAGGTGAAAAAAGATAAATATCAGAGAAGGGTTGCTCAGGTATAGGTTTATTCATCGGACTCAGACGATGAGGGATCTGATGCTGAGGTCGGATTGGCGGAGTGGGCTAGAAACAAAAAATCAGTATCATGCCCGTGGGTCAAGGATATCGGCAAAGAGGAGCGATATGACTTTGACGTCAATAAAGCCGATAAAATCTTCGACCTGCTACTACAAGAGAAGCAGATACAACTTCCGCCAAATCACGTGATTCCATCAGCCGAAGAATTGAAGAAGAAAAGATATTGCAAGTGGCACAATACGATATCACATCACACCAACGAGTGCAAAGTTTTTCGGCAACAAATTCAATCGGCTGTTGAACAAGGAAGGATCAAATTCGAAGACAAAAAGCCGATGAAAATTGACGGACACCCGTTCCCCGTGAACATTGTGGGCACCTCGGAAGTGCATTATGAAGAGTAACTATTACGGCAACGCGAAACTATCTAGATGGATGGGTCTCTAAATAAAACCCGAATAAATGCGGTAACTATCCATCCTCATCGCAGACTTGCCATAATCTTTACCCACTCACAATACAAATCCAAAAATGCCGAGAAGTGTACAAAAGAGATAATCATAAGGATAGCTTGCCAGTCCTCCCCGTCATACGCCCGTCAAACCACTCCATGGTGGCGACCAAACACGATACGTACCCCAGAGGACTCGAACCACAATAGCTATCCCCCAACCATCTCAATTATACACAACTCATACTCATGTTCAGCTAGTCCCCAGGAAAGCGACTAGCCTCACACTTTCATCGCAAGCAATTGATAAACATCACAAGTACTCTAAATATGGATAAACGAGCAGCAGAGTTATAAATATTACATAGAGGGTTCACACCCTAATTCATCACAAAGTGACACAAAAGATTTGCAGTGGAATATAAACACAAAAGACAAGAACCAGTGGTGCCAAACCCAAGCACAGGGCAACCGATTGGGGATAGAGCTCAACTTCAACTACACATTATCCTCGCCACCCACGGCGGGATAATAGTAGAACACACCAGCTTCGTCGGTATCCTCACCTGAAAAGATGCAACGTGAGTACGAATGGTACTCGCAAGACTTACATAATAATACTAGTACAAAGGAAGCATGCTGGTCTCTACATCAAGGAATATGGCTATGTGAATCTGATTTTGCATAAAGCCAAGTTTGTTGAACAAATATAGCTTGAAAATATAAGCAATTTGCGAAATAACACAATCTGAAAATTTAGGACAGCAAGTATATAGTTCTGAAATAGAAGTAAAAATGAGCATAATCCCATGCTCTAACATCATCCATGGGCCACCATTGCCCAAACAATTATGCTACACAAGCATATCATCTTTTATGACTAAACCAAGTCATATTTAATAATAAAATCTTTCATATAAAACCATTCATTATTAACATCAACTCCCTTAATAAACCATCCATGCATTATCCCTAAGTCATGTAATAACCACATAACCCAAGTTGGATGCCTGACTGAATGAACAATCATCAGCATCGTCGGTAACGTGGACACGCTATTCGAATATTCCTTACTCTGGGATCAGAGTTGTACATCTTTACCCACACGATGTGATAGAAAGCCAAACGGCTACACTCTAGTTGATTTGTACCGCCAATACCACACTCTACACATGATATTCTACTAGAGTCACAACAAAACCTGTTCGCATCTTAGCCCCGACCACCTAAAACCACGTCTGGGCCCCCGACGACTTTAGCCGCGTGCGTGCATGCAGCTAAGCGCGGCTCACCGTCACGGGAGGCACCTCCGGCCATATGAGATTCACCAAGTGCAGGCCCAACCTACGACTAACGGCCTTGCTCCAGAGTGTCTCCTGCACTACGTACGTAAGCCGGGTCTCAAAGTCTCCCCTCCACAACTGACGGATCGGGCTGAGAATGTCGCAGCCTCCATGCTACTGAGTTAAAGCCGTCCCACTCCCCGCGTGTGGAAGTACGTAAGGTGCTGAATAAGATATCTTTTTTCAACATGTTCGGTCCTTAACGACCCCAGACGAGCTACGTGCATCGGGAAACACCATCCCTTCATCGCCCTATACATCCGTCCAAGTCAAACATATTTCAATCATTATTCAGAGGTTAATCTTGTCAGATTTAACCCATCCACGTATTAAACTAGTTTTATACCGATAGGCTCCATCTATCGGATTTTCTAAAAGTCTAGAAATAAGCATGGCTAAGCATTCGGTAAAATAAAAGTATCCAAAGTCCTAACCAGGGTGACAATGTATAAACATGCCATCAATAACCAAGAATGGAAATGCATACAATTGGGACAATATTGACTCTACCCGTTTTCCCATTTTAAATAGACTGAAGCGTGCATATAGATATTGTTTTCACAAACAAATCAATTTTGAAAACATAGGTTCAATATTCTTAGACGCTTGCTTTGCTGCAGCGATAAGTCACACTCAAACTACTCCTTGCTCCTTCCCCTTCTTTTCTCCCCTGTCCCCTCTGGTAATTCTCCACGTACTCCGATCCTCAGAATCTATCGATAAGAAGCAATAGCAATAAATAAGAAGCAATTAAAACATGTCTATACAACATGATCAATTAATTATGAGATAAAGCTACAGTAGGTATGCATTCCTAACAAGATTTTAGGAGAAAAACCCAATCATTTGGCATCCCTGATTGGGAGATACAAAATAACAAGGTAGAAGGGCTGAAAACGGCAAAAAGCCGAACTATAGCGAAAACTCTAAGTGGAAAATAAGTGCTTGCCTTCTCTGTAGGATTTATGAGTTGAGCATTTTTATGTGAAAATACATATCTTCCTGGTTCCGACAAAATTGGTTTACTGAAATCCGATTTAAAATGATTTATATATGAATTTTACAAGTTTAACAAAAAAAGGTTAGAAATTACTTAGCGTCTATTTGGGAGGTATTTTATCAAATACAACATTTCCACAGTAATTTTACAAATTTTCTGAGGTTTAAACAGAAGTGGTTCACATTTTAGCAAAATAGTATGAATTTTATGGAATATTTCAAGTTATTAAGCCCAAAATAAGTCAATTTTTGCTTCATATTTATTTTATGGATATTTTCTCTACAGAAGTTGTCCTATTTTATTTACAGTAATAAAGTTCACAAATTTACAGAGCTAACAAAATTTGTTTCACTCAATTTGGAGTCAAAATGAGAAGTTATGGATTTGCAAAGTTTAGCCATTTTTCTGATCGTGTTGTAAGATAAGATAAATCTTTTTAATTACTTTTCCTATTCTCTTTCTTCTTTCTTCTTTGCTTCGATTTCCCTTGCAGCCTGGCCCACAGCCAGCGAGGCAAAGCAGAGCAGGCGCGGAGCCAGGGTTCAGAGACGCAGGAGGGCCGCGCGAGCACGGGCAGACAGGCCGGTGGGCTTCTCGCGCGGCGACGCAGATGGCGGCGTCGTCTGTAGTCGGCCCCAAAGAGAAAGATAGAGGAGTTCACGCGGAGCTAAGGTGGTCTTCTGACACCTCGGTGACCGGAATCTCGCCGGCGGCGAGCTCCAGCGGCGGATGCTCTCGGGACGTTGTGTGCGAACCGAGCTACGGCAGGTTTCAGTCCAGCCAGTGCATGCAGAGTCCTAAAAAGACTCCAGGAGGCTCACCAGAGTTGCGCGGGTCTGGCAGGGTCGGCCAACAGCATCGACGTCGACGACGGCTCGGCGCGCGGAAAACCTTTGGCTCATGACGGTAGCTCACTTCAGTCGGCCTGCGGCTAGACACGGTGTCTACCAGGTTAAAAACTTCCTAAGGATGGCTATGGTGCAAAGAATCGAAGCGGGCTCACCACAAAGGACAAATCGGCGGTGGCGGCGGATTGACCGGAGGGAAGGAGACGACGTCGACCTCCCGTACACTGCGCTATATCCTATTTCCTTCGCTAGGGTCTTCTAGGGCAGGGCGACGTGTTGCGCGAAGCTCGGTCAGACTAGCTCCGAGGCGGCCGAACGGCGGACCATGTCACGGCGGTGCTCTGTAGACAAAGAGCACTGTGGCGACTTCGGCCGTAACTCCTAGGGCTGCCAAGTACAAAATGGAACTATTAGAAGGTGTACAGCATGTTCTGGTAGAGGAATAGGATGGAGTTCACAGAAGCTAGCTGGGTTTCTGTCAACACTGCCGCGCCGGGAAGATGAAGTTGCCGGCGGGTGATTCTTAGTTCCGTGGTTTTCTCGGTGGATCGTGGAGAGGAGGAAGAGAAGAGATGGCTGGCGTGTCCTGAGGTGAAATGGCCGAGGTTTTCCCCATGAGAGCTCATCTAGGTCACTCTGTGTGTCCAAGTGGAGGAGAAAACGAGAGAATACACGTCTTGCCATGCAATGTTGAGTCGTCTCCACTGCTACAGTGTGTGAAGCTGGTCCTACATGTTAGGAAACAGTTCTACACACTTGTGGCTAGCTTCACTCTATGACTTGTGGATCCAGAATGAATTCCTAGGAAGAGAGAGGATAAGGGTAGGAATGCGCAACCCTGAAACACACTGTCACATGCTATGGTGAGGCTGACAAGCGGGCCATGGTCTTGTGGGTCCCACTTGTAAGTGACTTGAGAGAAAATCTCTAGAAACTGAGTGTGAGAGATGTATGACAGCTTCTTGCATCTGTGATTTCTGTAGGTTAAAAAGGGATATAAATTATGGGAAAATACTGGAGGTAGAGGAAGATGTGTTTAACATGCTACCAAATTTCGTGATTAGAAGTGATCTGGTTTATTTCGGTGTGAAATTGTGTTGTTGAAATTGCAAATAGGCACACTGATCCAGTTTTGCTGCAGTTTCACTTGTTTCTCCAGTGCCTTGATCTATCATTTTATGTGCTTTCTTTGGGAGATAAATTAAACCCAAAATTCCTGTAGTGGGTCCATGTTGCTCCCACTTTGGCAAAAGGGCTCTGTCTAATAGTCTTCATTTTCATGGTGAATTTCAGAAAAGTTAACCAATTTATTTCAGCTAGCTTCCTAGCTTTGCTGATTTGAGGATTTTGTTGAAGCTTTTTATTGAAAGTGATAAAATTATGAAATTTTACAGGGCTTACTTCACATCACCTGACATGTCTAGAATTTTTCTAGGATTTTTAGATATACAAACTGGAAAGTACAAACTAGCACAAGGCAAAGGATTAGCTAGGCTTAACACTAATTACCTTAATTTATATTTTGGGCTGTGACAAACATGGTTTATGCGGGATTTCATCAAGACTCAAGACGATGAAGAAGGCATGTGATCATTAGAAAATCAAGATCTTACTTCATTAGGCATGATTAGAAAAATATTCAAAGTACGAAGAACAGTGGATTGAGCCAGACAAGGAAAGATATAATCCGCATGGGATTGTCCTTCTTCCGATTCTGCGGATCAAGGATGAGATTGCCATCAATTGAAGATTGCCCTGAGTGCGATAATCTGAGGTTTCAAGCGGATCAGCAGGAAAGTTTTTCACAGGATCGGACCACCTAGAGAACGAGCATCGGTACATAGCCATTAGGCAGCTCCACGAAGAATTCTTTGAAAAAATAAAGAGGAAGTATACATGAAAAACAAGTCCAAAATCCTCAATGGTTCCTAGCGAATATTCACAAAGAATCAGAAGAGAAGGCACAACGGCTACGACACCGAGAACAACAGGAAGAACAGAGGCAAGATCAGGAAGAAGCCAATCATCGTCACAAGAGAACTAAACCAGTATGGCGTGTGAAGAGGAAGGACGATGAAGTTGATGCATCGGCTCCAGTAAATATGGTTTTCTTTTTGCCTCGAGAATACAAGGCACTCTCATCGTACGAGGACGGCAATGAAGAAGTTTTTGCTCAGCTAACTTGCAACCTGATCAGCTAATTTGATAAACCTGAGGAATCAGAGCACATCGGCACTTAAAAAGCCATTATATATCAAGGGCTATGTGAATGGGAAGCCGATGACGAAGATGCTAGTTGATGGGGGACCAGCTATTAATCTAATGCCTTATGCCACATTTCGAAAATTGGGGAAAACTGCCGAAGACTTGATCAAGACAAATATGGTGCTAAAATATTTTGGTGGAAATTCATCAGAGGCGAAAGGCGTGTTAAACGTGGAGTTGACAGGGGAATAAGACATTACCTACCATGTTTTTCATTATCGATGGAAAGGGGTCATATAGTTTACTCCTCGGCAGGGATTGGATTCACGCAAACTGTTGTGTGCCCTCGACGATGCATCAATGTTGATACAGTGGCAAGGAGATCATGTTGAGGTAGTCTTAGCAGATCGGTCAACCAACATTGCAATTGATTTGATTGCCGGTCTGGAAGCCGATGGTTGATTGCTTGTCCGGAGAAACATTGGAAGGATTATCTCAAGTCACCAGCCAGCCGGATACAGCCGATTTAGCAAGTCGGCTCTGAGTTGTTACTCTGATGGGCTCCATTGAAGATTCGAGGGGAAGCTGACAAGGGTTTACGTCGGCCGATGATTTAGAGGAGATTGACATAGGACCAGGAGATAAGCCCAAGGCCGACGTACATTAAGCAAAAAGTATGCCCTGAACTTCGAGAAGAATGATAACACCTGTTGAAGGGAGTATCGGGATTGTTTTGCTTCGGAGTATCATGAGATGCCAGGATTGTTGACATCGGCTACCATTAAACCAGGATATCGGCCATTTAAACAGGCTCCAAGGAGGTTTAAGCAGAATTATATGAGCCAATCAAAGCAGAGACTACAAGTTTATATGATGCCAAGTGATAAGCCGTGCCGATATGCTGAGTGGGTTTCTAATATCGTTTCAATTCCCGGTGGAAAAGAAGAATGGAAAATTGAGATATGTATTGATTTCCGGATTTAAATAAAGCTACCCCCAAGGATGAGTACCCGATGCCGATAACTTGATTTGTTGTGGATGCAGCTCAGTCACAAGATTATTAGCTTCAGGACGGCAATGCAGGATACAACCCAGATTTTTATGGCTAAAGAAGATATACATAAGACTGCGTTTCGATGTCTTGGAGCTATTGGCTTATATGAATGTGGGTAGTAATGACGTTTGGTTAAAAGTTCGGTGCGAATTATCAGAGGGGCGATGAATTATATTATTTCATGATCTCATCGGCTGTTAGTGGAAATTTACATTGATGATGTGATGTTAAGTCTAAGAGTGAGGAAATCCCATATAGCCGATTCTGCGAAAAGTGCTGGAAAGGGCCAAGAAATACAGACTAAGATGAATCCCAATAAATGCGCTTTTGTGTATCGCTGGGCAGTTTTTGGGTTTTATGGTTCAATGAGCGAGGAATCGAAGTTAGTCAACGGTAGCATCAGGCCATTAAGACTACAGAGCCACCAAGCAACAAAACAGAGTTACAGTCATTGATCGCAAGATTAATTTTTAAGGAGATTTATATCAAATTTGTTCAGGGAAGAATTAAATCTTTTTACCTGTTGTAAAATTGAAGCGATCAAGAGTTCGTGTGGGGGGCAGATCAGTAGAAGGCATTGATGGAATTAAGAGTTATTTGAGTTCCCCACCTGTTCTAATTCCGCCGCAGAAAGGAAAGTGTCGTTCAAATTATACTTATCAGCCGATGAGAAATCCATCGGGTCTGTTTTAATTTCAAGAGTTGAAGGAAAGGAGCGAGTCGTGTTCTATTTAAGCCAGAAGACTTTTGGATGCTGAATCTAGATATCCTGCGGTGAGAAATTATGCCTTTGTCTATATTTCTCATGCACAAAGTTAAGGCATTATATCCTACATCGCTGAGTGCACGGTGGTTTGCAAGGCCGATGTGGGAAAATACATGGTCGGCTCCAGTTTTAAAAGGCGAGTTGGTAAAATGGATCTTTGCCTTGACCGAGTTTGACTTAGATATGAATCGTCTAAAGCAATCAAGGACAAGCGTGGCCGATTTGCATTGTGCAGCACAGAGGGGATTGTGAAAATTATTGGAGTCGATCCCATGACTTGTTTTTTGTAATGGATCCACAGTTTGCAAGCATGGATATGGTATCGGCTTGTCATTGTATCGCCTCGAGGGGCAACGTTTTGAGTTTGCTTTTACAATTAAACCTTATAGACAATAATCAGCAGGTTACGAAGCGGTGCTGAAAGGACTTCAACTTTTAAATGAGATCGGAGCCGGATATCATAGAGATTGTTTGGTGATTTCTTGTTGGTGATCAAGCAGTGATCTGGGAATATGAGTGCAGGGATGATGTTTTGAGATCATATTATGAGAATGTACAGATTTTGTTGAAGGATTTCAAGATAGATCAGTGGAATCATATCCCTAGAGAACAAAATTTCAGAAGCCAATGATCTTCCATAAATTGCTTCTGTTATCGGCTGAAATAGACAGGTTGAGCGTTGAAATAAAGCCGATAATGATATTCAGGATAAAGCCGATGATTGGAGACAGGAAATAATTGTTATCTACAAAAATCACGTCGCAATCGGTTTCCAGAAGCTTTGGTATAAAGCTACTAAATATGTGTTGCTTGATGGGGACATAATATATCGACTTTTGAAGGAGTTCTGCTGAGGGTGCCTGAATTGGAAGAAGCCAAAGTGGTTAGTGCGAAGTGCATGTGATGGCGTTTTGACTCATCAATCGGCTCATAAGATGAAGTGGTTGCTGAGAAGAGTAGGTATACTTTTGGCCGACAATGCTGGAAGATTCTTCAGTACTATAAAGGATGTCAAGATTTGCCAGAAGTTGCTGAAATATACACGGCATCAGCACGGCTATGAATCCTATCATGAAAACCATGGCCGTTCAGGGGATGGGGAATTACATGATCGGCCAGGTTTTTCCTCCATCAAGTAAAGGACATAAGTTCATATTGCAGCAGCAGATTATTTACGAAAGTGGGTAGAAGCGATCCTCTGAAGAAATTATGTCCAAAAGAAGCGATCGAGTTGTAAAGGCACATAATTTATCGGTTGAATGTCCTCAGACGACAAATCTACGATCAGGATCTATTTTCGTTTCCGATGAGTTTCAACAGTTTGCTACCAGTATGGAATCAAGTTTTTTAATTCATCACCTTTATTATGCTCAGGCTAATGGACAGGCAGAAGCTTCTAATAAGAGTTTGATCAAGTTGATTTAAGCGGAAGATTGATGAACAGCCGCGAAGATGGCAACCATACTACATTAGCCGATCATTGTGGCCTATCGGATGGCATGTCATGGATCTACTCGAGGCCACCTTATCAGTTGTGTGTATGGACACGAGGCGGTTCTACCTTGGGAAACTAACATCGCTCTAGGAGGATTTCTTGCAAATCATCAATGATAGCCGATGTATATTATTATAACTAATGAATATAACTTGAGATTTGGCTCAGAATGGTTAAGGCGATGGAGAGGATCAGGAAAACAAGGCTAAGGCAGCTAGGCATTATACAGAAAGGTGTGAAGTGAAAAATCGTTTGCGGAGCGTATTCGTCATTATCTTGTGTAGAGACCTATGTCGCCTATTTTATGCCGTTTCCCGATCGGGTCCACGAATAAGTAAGTTTTGGAAAATGTCGCCTAATTGTGTAAGGGCCATCCGATCGATTAATCGTTTTGTGCCTGGTAATGCCATATATACTAGAAGATCTTGGGGTACGGAGTTTGCTAGAGCACTTAATGGGAAGAAGATCTCAAGAAGTACTATCCGAGCGTTTGAATTAACTCCTGAATCGGTCTGGATGCGGCCGATTTCTAAAATAGTTCAGAAAGCACCGATGTTTTTGCATCGCCTAAAGATAGCCGATATCAATTTAGATATCGCCTTTAGATCAAACAGACAAAAATACTAAGGACAATTGAAAGAAACAGGCAACAGACCAATCAGATTATATTACAGCAGAAGTTAATCGGCGTGTCTGAATCACCAGTCATTAGTATGAAACTTTTACAAAAAGTTAATGAATTGTTTTGATCGCACGTAACGAGATTGTCAATCTCATTGATAGCACGAATGTCGCTCTTCATCGACGATGCCGGGATGTCTTCAAATTTTGCGCATGAACGACTGACGCACCATTGCTGCAACCTTAGCCTCTACTGATCTGTAATAGCTTGGTGGCAGGCCGAAAGCTGGGATTCTTTGTTTCAACATCTTTACGAGTTTTTTCAAGTTCTGCCAGCAAATCGGCCCTCCTTTTTCTTCAGTGATTCAATTTAGGATGAGAGCTCTGAGGGGCATTACCATGTTCATCAAGCTTGGTTCTTCTCTTTGGCTGACAGCCGATCAACTTGGATATCTTGCTTTATCTTCTCTGTTGCTTGTGGTCAGCACGGATCGGCTATGCGCTGCCTGAGCTTGATGAGCTCTGAATCTGTGAGATTCCAGATATGCCGCGCTTAGATCAGTGCGTCGATGAGTTCTTCGGGCAAATGATGTTCAATATTCTGCAAGTCTGCCCGGATCGGCCCCGTAGTCTTCCACTTAGGCGTCGATCGGATTTTCCACCGACTGATGATATTGAATCGTCAAGTACTCACGCACATCGGCTGGAAGGATGGTTTGGTTGCCGCGCTGTTTGGCTGTTGCTTCTTCTCTGCTCTAAGTACTTGCCGATGTCGAAGGAGAACAAAATCAGCTAAGGACTGCAAATTAGACATCGGTAAAAGAATTAGTGAAGAGTTTAAAAATGAAGTATTATATAGAGAGATTACCTGAGTAGGCGCGGCAGCTTGGTGGCATCGGCTTCAAGTGGATGAGTAGTTGTTCTCAGAACGGCCGATGTTAGCGATGTTGTAGAATAGCCTCATCAACGGCTTGGGGACTGGTGCGAGATTGAGCGCTGGAGAATCATCGGCTCGGTCTTGGAGGGATGTCAGTAGAAGGTTGAGGTTCAGGCCGATGACTCGAGCTGAAAAAAAAAAATTGATGAAAAAGATGGGAAAACAGGTAATGAAATCAAGACTTAGCACGTACCTTGGAGATGAAGGGCCGATGTGATTGGAGGTAAGTGCCGCCGTGACCATGACATCAATGCTAGTTTTCTGCTTCTTGAATAAATGGCGATGCGCCAGCTTTTTCGTTTTGTCCTGTCGGCCGGGGCGCCTAGAGGAAACCGATGGAGAGAGCATCACGCCCTAAGTTCGGAGTGGCCGATGGGGGTTGATACATGATCGACGCCGCTAGTGCTTGTCGTTGGGGGCTCGACGTCGGCAGCTGCAAAAATTAAGAGTGATGAATATCGAGATGATGAATGTATTGATTAAGCTTATGGGTGTTACCTCGTCTCAATCGGATTCGATGTAGTCGGCATTGGCGGAGACAGTAGGGATGCCGCTAAGTTATAAATATGTCTCCTCCATTCTGGACCACCATCGGGCAAAAAAGCTTTGTTGCGCGTACATACATTCACCTCGGTGCGTGCCCAAGAGGTAGAGATTCTATTAAGTCCGCATCCGATGCATTACTCTAGGCATTGTTGACACCATGCCCCGAGCCTGAAGTTATCGATGAAGAATAGCGATTGGAAGTTGTCCAAGACCAAGCTGACGGGAGCCGACCGATGACGGTAGAAATATATGTGATCGCTCCCCAGAGAAAAGTCATCGAAAAGCAGCAGACAGGGATGACGTAACACGATTCCAGAAATATGGCCTTCGATTCATCGTCTTCCAGTAGCATCGACGTGAAGTTGGGAAAGCATTCGAATGACAAGCGTCATGTATGCAAAACCAAAGTGTGGCCTCCTTGGTGAAGCCATAATAAAACCCCTTGTAAACCATTGACTGAGTCCAACGGGTGGTGGATCTTGCCGCCAGAGAGCCCGATGCAGCTTCGCCCATGGAGATACATCAGCTGGTAAAAACCATGTGGTTTCTGGTCTTCTGTATGACCGCTGGAAAGGATGGGTTACAGATCTGAAAGAAGTCTCAGAGAAGGGCCTTGATATAAGAACGTTAACCATAATGCACAAACCACCAAGGACCCCCAATATGGTCGGATGGGCTGCCGGCCGATAGCTTGTCGCTACCTTGACTGATGGTGTAGCAGCTGATAGGAGCTGGCGCCCAAGGAGGTATTGCCCAAGGGGATTGGGTTCACCGATCGCCAACACATCTCTGCCAGACATTGATTGTCGTTGTTGAGGCCGGTGCACCACCAAAACAAAACCGTTCCAGCCACAATGTTTCAAAAAGGCGACATAAGTTCCCGATCATCGACTGTCCAGTCCCTTGTTGTGGCATTGATATATACCTGACCACACTTTAATCTTCTCGCTGAAGGCCGGTGACAAGGCTAATCGGAGCCTGAAGGGTTGACTGTATCTCCGTGTCATGCAGTTGAGCATGTCACATCCATCATGGGTCATGCCCCTCTCCTAATCGAGAAAAGCGTTCGTATCTAACCAATATTTAGCCGAGCACGCAGAGTCGTCCTTCCATATCGGCTAGAAACAGGTGATTAGTGTCCAGATTCATTCTCCAGAGGTTCTCTCGACCATACCTGACATACATCCCTCCACCAGAACCTTGCTGGCCATATCTGAATCTATGTCAATACGTACTAACATCGGATTCTTGAAAGGACGTTGAGTCTCGCGGCCGTTGATAAACTGTGGGGAATCCTCTTCTACCATTCCATATAGAAAAATTGGGTAATCGCGCGTATAGAACTTTGGTTCTTAAGGTTCTCATAAACTATAACACGACCGAAGGAAAACAGGTGAAAACATGGCAATGATCTATCTAGTTTGCAAAGCTGAGAACAATCGGCAATTTCCCGGACTGCGATTATGCCATGCGCAAAAAAGAGAGATGGCTGGTTCTAAGAAAAGACTGCGACGGTTTTCTGATCCCTGAGTCATCAAGTCTCGGAAGATAAGGTATGTCTTATGTAAAGCGTAAAAAATGCTAGGGTACTAAGCGTTATAGAGCATGATGACGCAGTATCAGCCATTGGCCTTTCAAACAATTAGGCACATGTCATACCTTAGGGCTGCTCTTCTTGTATGAGAAGAATCTGAGCCCAAAATGAAAGAATGTTCGAATCCTATAGAAGAACTCCGAAATGGGTGCAGTGTTAACGCCAAAATTCTATGCTCTTATAAGATTCGTCAAGAAGAAAATTATAGTTAACTACGAAGTGATCCAGAAGAACCCGAATCCATGAAAGAGCCATGAGACCACTAGTATGGTAGTAATTATCTTGAATATAACTTATGCAATCATATAAATTTATTCTTTAAAGGAAACCTAAATCCCCAAACCCTTTTTTTTTTTTCGTTGTCGCGTCGGTCTTTAATGTTTCTCTTCTGTAATAGGAAACGTTTTTACCCTGTGCCAATAGACTCTATCAACTCGCGTATAAATACATATCCGGGCCTTGTTAAAATCTTACATCAATCAATCAAGACAATTTCGCGCATTCGCCACCCTCGAGCGTTCTGCTTCTCGAGCCGGGCTTGTCAATCGATTAAGGTTCACCTCCTACAGTGGGTTAAGTTCGTCACCCTCTGCCACCGCATCAGCTAGACTCCTCATGTAAGTCCTGGAATCTATCGTTCACAGTGGACGTCTTACACACCGATATATCTATTTTTCTATGCTGCAATCAGTTATTATCTCATAGATCATAGTTATTCACATCAACTCTGTCGAAATCTATCTGCTTTACTCGGGACGAATTATCATCTATTTTGTCCATCCGTGGTTCAGACCTGTCTAACTTGCCGAGTGTATAAATCATATCCTGCTACTATTATTTTTGGCGCAGCTTTCTTATCAGTATGTATATCCAATAAGTATTCAATCTACATCACATCGCATTAGACTATGGCTTCGAGGTCGGTATCATCATCATTCTTGCTGCCAATGTCGATCTACTAGTACGTTGGTAATACTTTACTCAATAAGCCATTATTTTTACTCGATTTCGGTCGGATGTTAGCGATTAAGTATGCGTTTATATCCAACATTTTACAAACATTTAGAAAACCTTCTCAATTCGGTGCGGCACAAAATTGCATATCTCGGTTTTCTTGATGCTGAGACCAGCGCGTCGAGCTACGACGAGACCCTTGGCATCAGAAGCAGGAACCCGGCACCCGTACACGCACAGCATGCAACCGGTCAAGGCACATCAAGACCGCACAGACAGACACATCGAGGATCCGAGCGCATTGAGCGACGATCAACGGCCTCACGGCACGGACAGCATTGAGGACTCCGGCCGACACGGCCGGGCACGAAGCTCACACCTTTGGCCGCCTACAATTACATTCAATCGTGAAGTTACTACATCTATTATACCATTCTGGCCTATTATTTATCAGTTTATAGCTGATTCTCAAGTACCTTCGTTGATCCGTTTTTTTAGTTACAGTATCATTATTAGATATATTCATCGTTTCATCTGCTTCTTTAGCATGTCATAAGTGGTACATAATATCGGCCAATCGGCCGATGTAGACGAGTCTATATCGCTTCCAGCGATTGCTCATGATTAATATTTTCTCTCCTTCAATTCAGGGTAAATTGACTGGCACCCAAACCTCAATTTAGACTCTGCACGATAAGCAATCTCCCAGCCTTCACGTGCTCTAGATGCCAACCAGTCGTCGGCCCCCGGAATTTTCCCTCAACACTCATCTGTCGACGTTCCATACGCGAAGATTTCCTTGTTAGCTTAGAAGTACAGTGCGTTCCATTGTGTTATCCGCACGATCTAGGCATCTGATGGTCAGAAGTCTAGCAAGTCCCAAATTCCTAACTTGCCGCATTTTGCCGGGAACTGGACCTTCGCATTCAGTGTGCACTGCCAAAGGTGCCACCTGACTGCCCTCCTGTAAGTTGACCAATTCGCAGCTCTCCTTGTCGTATGAAGCTTTAGTTATTCCTTATGGAGGATGAACCTCCTGCTGACCCAGGACTAGCACCATATATGATATAGCGGTTGAACCGATAGAGTGAGCAAGCCGACGTTCGATTCCTTACGTGCGCTCGAATCGCAACCTCAAGCAGCACATTTCCTTAACTTCAATGTATCATGCCCGACTGGAGTTTATAGTTAGCCGGAAATTATCCGTGCAAACCAGTATCGCCATAGTCTAACGAGATCTCATCTTCGTCCAAAGTCTTGTCCGTAATAAATGAGCGCTGCTACTCTTCGATTAGTTTTCTTCAGCCTGATTTTCTACGATGTCGAGACGATGGTATAAGTATCCCGGGTGAGAAAACCCATCTGGATATCGCGCCGACTGATAAGGCCATCGACCAACGCATGATACTTAGGGGGGTCCGTCGTAAACGATGTGTTGATTCACGTGCTGAATAGCTTTGTTTGCACTGACAGTACCGGACGCCCTCGAATATGGTTGAGTCCCTATGACTGATCGATCGCCCGACCCCTCGATCTGGCTTTCTTTTCCTTCTCCGCCAGAGATGAAGCCCTCGAAGGCAAATCTTTAAAGCACCTGTATGCAATCATTAGCTCTGCTTGCCCTGGGACAACATGGCCCACTCAACCTTTCTGGTAGTCGTTATCCGTTGGGCTGCGACCGAGGCATCCCGATGCCACCTCGTGTACTACTCCTCTCTATGCGCCAGACTGTATTTGGACTACTCAGTGTGTTTCGTCTTCGATCCTATCTATCGGACTCCTTCTCTCACCGAGCCATGCACGCTTCAGCCGAAGTCCTACTATTACCATGCTCGAAAAAGCCGGACATGCTGGTGGCTTCGAGGAATCTTCCATGAATGGCGTCCTTTACTCCTGATGGAAACCGTATATCCTCGTCGGGATCATTGGATCTTGTTGCGCTCTCGAAACCTTTGATAAAACTCACGATAGAGACTCATTCTTCTGTGGTTGATACAGACGTGCTCGAAATTCCTCTCGTATGTCCCTGAATTGGCATAACCAATCCCTGATGTTTCTTCCAGAACGATCGACCACCTCGGGAGCCCCAGTCAGCCAATCCCCGCCCGATGTACGCTAGCACGATGGGAGTATGTTGCCATGGCTTTTGTTGTCGCCCCCAGCAGCTCGAACTACGTAGCGGATATACGTGACCAGACTCGGATATTGTTTTTGCCTCATATATTTCAATCCCTTTTGTTTTAAAACTAGTCGGAGCTAGTGAACGTCCTTGTAGTCTCGAGTGAAAGCTGGAAGGCCTTCGTCTTCGTTGAGCTCGGGCACTTCGACCACGTGGTTTAACACTCTGCATGGAACGAAGCGGCCGTTCCAATCTCCAGCGTGGTGGCGCTGCTGTGTCATCGTGGCGCCGCGGTATGTGTGCGAAGTCATTTAGGCGCTCTCCGATGATCAAAATAGATCAGGCGCATTCATACTCGATCGCCGTCCGTTAGTCATTGCCGATGTGGTTTGCCTAGACTCCTGCGTGGCCGACTTGACCGCGCCCGATTGCCGTTAGACTCATAGAGCCTGTTGCGGAAGATCGCCGACGTTTTAGCGTTACACATGAGTGTCACCCGACGCTATTGATGGTTGCTCAGCGGCAGCCTTGATCATCGCCTTATCTTTGCAATATTGTTGCCTGGTTCAGGCTGAGCTCATGCGCGTGTCCACAAGGTTCTGGCGCCACAATTGTGTGCATACTGAAAATCGGGATCGCTGATTGGTTAGAGATCTGCTGCTGAGCTCTCCCAGCCTTACGTAGTCATCATTGCGAGCCTCTGCTGTCAGCCTCCTCCTGCTGTCGCAGTCGTGCCTCGCTCCTGTTGCTCTTCTTTGTAGTCGGCTGCCACCTCGGATGGTGTGTGACCTATTAAGATCTCCGGGGAAGATAGAGACTTGCCAGACTGAGTCGAACTAGCGTTCGAAACCCTTATCCGACTTGAGTGACTCCATGATAATTTATAGTGAGAACGACCCAACCTCTCTAGGATCAATCTGAAATGCGCGTGCGTGTCCATATGAATCGTAGGAGTGGGGTGGCCGGATGTAATCCGCATGTCGCCGATTCCATGGGAGTTTGACGACGTTCCCCTTTCCCAATCCCAGCTGGCCACAGCCTAGCGCAGCGAATACCGAACGAGAGAGAGTTTGTCCCCATACTAGCAATATGAAGGACCTGCCGCAGTAGATGCGTAAGAGATCGCGGTCTGTGGCCGATCTGGCGCACATCGCGATTCCTTCCAGCTGGAATAGAGACATGCTATCCCAATGAGGATCTAGATTGAGAGTCGCATGATCCCGTAGTTCCCGAATAAGATAGTGTTAACCAAGAGAACTTTCGCCAGTCATCTTGATGCTGAGAAAATTCCATCGACTTCATTTGAAACTCGCGAGCCCCTACTTGCACGCAACTGTCGACTTTTCACTGGCAATTAAACTATAGGGAATCGCAAGGGAAATCGTGTGATTCGCAGGAACACAAAGATTTTTACTGATCAGGCTTCAATGTGAGGTAATACCTACGTCCATTGTGTGTTATTCCTTGGAGGTGGTTATCATATTCCACCGTTTTGCTCATGCCCTCAGGTGCCTGCCACCCTTATTACAAGGACATACATATAAGGATCAGCCAGATTAGCCAAGGTTTCCTCTTAGAGATAGAAACTTATCGATAAACTCGTATCCTTATCCGTACAAGGTAGCTGGATCTCCC
>RYFJ01002202.1:0-160626 GCA_003991445.1 Oryza meyeriana var. granulata
TCCCGGATGCATGGCCCATTTCCTGATCTTCGCCTGCAGCTCGATTACCACTCTTCCCATCCGAGTAAACTTGCACCCCCCTTATGACAACAAGGCACATCATTCAGTGGTTTCAAACAAAAGATAATCACGAGGAGATAAGAGAATATGCTGACAATTACTCTGCGATTGCGCCTACAGCTGACACGTATATTGCTGCAGCAGACTCAGAAGACAGTATTTCAGCATCTTGACTAGTACAGTCATTCAACATCGAGAACATGATAGCAATTAGTCTTTCAGTTGCAATCTAGCATAACCGATCATGACATGATTGTATTTCTAATGGGTGTTTGGATGCGTTCTTTTAAAGAAATTTAGTGTTTGCCTAAGTCCAGATAGATTTAATACACTACCTCGCTTCATGCTATAAGTTTTCAACGTGGATCCGATTCCTGATGACTAGTGCAGAAGAAATCTAAGGTCCTATTATATAATTCACGTGGCGAAAGATCTTTGGAAATGATCAGTGCAAGCAAAACTACAAACTCAAGAAAGAAGAAATACAATGTTTCTCTGAAACGTAGACGGACAGAGATACATTAAAGATCTGAACAATAACAAAGAACAAACCTTGCATTTTTCTTAACTACAGTCATCCTCCTCCCCCCCTCCTCCAATCTTGTTCTTCTCACATATAAAAAAACCGTTCCAAAAAAAACCTGACCCATGGTGAAAAACGGTCATAGAAAGAAACTGAATCATGTTTCTAACCTCTAAACTATAACAACGCATAGACATGTAACTAGTCGCAAGAAAAACAGAAGCAGCATCGAGAGAAGACCAAGATTGAGATAGTAGAGTTCATTACTTCTTGAGGCTGGCTGGAGCTTGTTGACCCTCGGAGGCGAAGGCTTGCCGGAGCGCGAAGAAGGCCGTTGGTCTCAATGGAAGCTCCATTCCTTGGGGCCATGAACCCGGACATGCTGCCGCAGCACCTCGTCCTCCTCCGGCGTCCACTTCCCCTTCTTTCGCCGCCGGCCTCCGGTTACTACCTCGCCGCTGCCGCCAGCCGCCGCACCATCACCGCCGTCGCCGCCGGCCACCGCCATCGTGCATGACAATTGTTGGACGAGAGGAGGAGAGTGCTCTACTTGTAGTATAGCACGAGGGACTTGGAGTACGCACCCCACCCCGCCCCCCCCCCCCCCCCCCCGCGCTGCCCACGAACTATCGCCCACTTTCCTACGATTTACATCGGGAACGGGAGGAAGGCAGTGTTCGATGCCAGCCGTTGGATCGTGATCGTACGGCCGGGTTCGGATTGTGTTCCTACCTCTCGAGTCGTCGAGGACACAACGGGTCACAGTGTGTAAGTTCTGCATTCCACCATCCTTTTGTTCCCAAATAGGAGTACTTTACACTGTCCATCGGCATTGTTTGGCCACTAATAGTATTTAAATGGTTAAATTATGACAAACGAAAGTTTAATGCTTTGGAACACAATTTGATAATACGGCATTTTTCTAAGTTTTTTATATTTTAATTAAAAAAACAAGTGGTCAAAGTGTAAATAGGATAAATGCTATGCGCTTTTAAGAAAATCTTTACTAAACTCTTACCGATAAAGATCTTCAACCGTTTTTTCTATTTAATTAGTGTTGGTAGTTATGAAAAATTAAGATCCAATCTGCCACATCAGTTTTTTACTATATTTGTAAGCATGTTTTTGCGCATGTATCATTTTTCCGATATGAATTGTGGCTGAGACGACTATTTAGAATGAAAAAGAATATTCTTATAGCAATGCTATACGTACTAGAAAATTCTTACAAAATTCTTATTAACAAAGTTGTTAACCGTTGGAAGTGACAGAAAATCAAGATTCAATCATAATGTCTCACATCGGTGTTTGTAAAAAGTCTGGAACAATTTTTTTGGTACGTGTAGCCATTTCGGTATTATCATGTACAACACACAATCGATCAACTTTGATGTGTTCCAGTACCAAATTGCAGGCAATTTTGGTTTGATAGAACGCACAATTTATGCTCTACTGTTTTAAACCTGGATTTCGGGTCTGAATTAATTTTACCAATGTCTGAAAGTTGTCAGATTTCTCAAACACGCTACAGTTTCAGATTTTTACAGTGATCATCAGAGAAGAACTCATCGTATCACGCTACTCCTGGTCGCACAGGACGAGGCGGCCGCTTTGCTGCACAGCCCCTGCTCGCCGCCGGCGACCGCCACCACCTTCCCGTAGCTGTACCGCAGCGGCATCCTCCCCAGCAGCCGGTGAAACTCCGTGATGCAATCCCCTCTCTTCTCCCAGTGCTCCGTGCCCCCCGTCGAGCTCAGGCCGACGGTCTTCATCGCCTCGCCACCGTCGCCGGCGTTGACGTCGTCGTTCCTTGGGTCGCCCCAGTCTCTGATGCTCCCGGCTTCCACTAGCACCGGCCCCTGGCCGACTCCTCGGCGGCGACGAAGTCATCAGGATGTCCTCGCCGTTGCGCTCCCGATCCACCACGGCGCGCGCCGCGGCGAGCTCCGGCGAGCAGAAGTACTTGCTGAGGAGGTCCACGCCGACGATGAGGAGCTTGGTGAGCACCATGGAGTAGCGCCCCGGCTGCGCCGCGGCGTACGCCCACCTCCTGCGGGCCAGGTCGAGGTGGTGGGATCTCGGGAAGAACCCGACGAGGGAGCCGGGGCGGGAGCGCTGCCAGGTGGCGAACGCGAAGGAGAGGGCGGCCGCGTCGGGGAGGATGTCGTCGTCGGCGACGGCCACGGCGGCGGTGCGGATGGACGGGTGCGGGAGGAAGCGCGAGTTGAGGGAGGACGAGGCGGTGCGGTGGAGGGTGACGGCTGGCGGGAAGCTCGAGAGGAGGGTGTCCGGCGTGGAGGGGTTGGACCAGAGCACGACCACGGCGAGGACGAGCGGGTGGGCGGCGTACGCTGCGGCGATGGCGCGGAGCAGCGGGAGCCGCCGCTCCGAGTAGCCGCTCAGGAGCACCGTGAGCCGGTCCGGCCGCAGCGTGGCCGCGTCCTGCATGGACTCCCCGCGGCAGAACGCTTCTTCTTCTCCACCGGCGACGGCGACGGCGGCGAGCGTCGCAAGCAAAAGGAGGTGGAGGCGGCGATGCGACGTCATGGACGCGGCGGCGAGATCTGGTTCAACGCTGTATCCGTTGACTTGGAAGCTGAAATGCCTCGAGTTGGATTCTGTGGGCCCCAATTGTCAGAGTCAGTGCTGGGCTGGTGGTGGTGGCGATCCGACGTGGACTCGCGTGGGCCCGGGGCGTCAGGCGCGGGAGCCTCTCGTTTCCCCGCGACTTTATCCACACGACTACACGAGGAGAGGTGGGGGGAGGGCGAGGAGTAAAGGGGCGGAGCACGAGATCAAAAAAAAAAAAAAAGGGGCGGAGCAATGGCGGCGCAGTTGTGCGGCGCGGCGGGGCTAGACCGCTGGGTGGGACGGTGGCGGTGTAGCTCGTCGCCGGTGCACTGGCCGCCTGCGCCGGCTGTGTCGCCGCCGTCGCGGCGGACGAGGACAAACTGGAAGGTTGGATGCGCCTCTGTCCCAAGGGAGCTCACGGCTGCCGCGGCGGCGGAGCCGACGGCGCCACCGGAGGCTGAGGAGGAAACAGAGGTTAGTAGTAGTATCTTGCATGCCTTGCTCCCCTCTCGCTCTCCGGAGGTCGGTGTCTCCGTCTCGGCACGCTCGCCGGAGCGGTGTGCGGCGAACCATGCATGCTAGTATGCTATCCTCAGGCCGACAGGACGGCCCCACCGGTCAGCGAGGCAGTAGTTCCCGGGTAGTTTTCCATATGAGCCCCCCTATTATGTCGGAAACCATCGAAACCTGGATCGCTACCACTGGTATCGGTCCTGACTTTTTGAGCTCTATCCACCGTCCGATCTAGCATAGGCGGTTGGGATCGTGGTGGGTACACGCTGTGTCAAGTGCCGCGTGAGGAAACTTGCTCCGAACTGTTATTTTTTTAAAAAATTATATCGCTGGCAGTAGTCGAGCTCCGCAGCGGCCCACACGGCGTAGACCACGGCGTTCGTCGCCTCCGACGACGGCGGGCTCCCTGTCCGGTTCGCCGATGCAGTTTCATGCCATATGTGGTTTTCATGATCCAACCATCGAATCTGACGCTGTTGAGCTGGCGTTGTGTGATGGTTTTTCTTGTCCTAAGGAAGAAGGTGTAGAGTGCGACGGGTGCGCCGGCGCGGGGTGGCTGCTCTGCGACTTCTGCAAGGGGAAGAAGAACAACGTCAAGTCGGAGAGCAGCCGGGTCTACCGCCGCTGCCCGACCTGCAAGGCTGTGAGTTCTTCCTCTCTTCTTCAGACCTGTGTTTCTGATCACACCATTCTTCAGCTTCTTTGTGTGTTCTAAACACTGGTGCGTACTGGTTTTGCTGTTGCAGGCAGGGTATATCCTTTGCCCAAGATGCAGGGTCTACAAATGCATCACTTATCCAGAGAGCAACGACTCATGAACAGAGGTGCAACTGATGGAGCTGGAGAACTTGATGGTACTGGGTAGACTACACCGATGAATATATAGAACAATCTCACATCACAGCTTTGAATCTGATTGTACTACGCAACTAACGCAGAATTGCTATGTACATAGCTGCATATCAACATGTGCTGCTCGTTGTACTTTGTTCTTTCAAACGTCAGGCTGCAATATAAAGGTGAAATTTGGTGGTGTACAAGGCGTTTTATCTGTATTGTACCATGGAAAAGGCCAGGAATCAGCTTGTGTCAGACCAGTCAGGACTCCCAGTCTGGTGACTATATCATTGTAACAGTTCTGCTGTTGGTAATGGAGATTATCTGACTTGTTCAACATTCCGAAGCTCTGGAGTAGTTCCACACATGTAAATTACCTGACAGTCTTTCTTGTTGATAAAATGAGCATCCTTTGTCCACTCTATAGTCAGCATACCCTGTAGTCTGTACATTTACCTGTTCTTGCCAAAGAATGCTCTTCTGCTAGCTCGTTCCTGAGGGAACTCGTCTGTTCACCACCATATGCTCAGCACATGCATGAGTGTACAGATTACACCATTTAAGATAGAATCGATCGCACAACTTCGACATATACACAAAAGGGCTATAAAGATATGTTCTTTACTATATACTTCTTTCCTGTACTATACTATACTTTGTTTCTTTCAAACATCAGGCTGCAATTCAAGGATGATGGAAGAGTAGCTGAGCATGGGGTAGAGATTGGAGTTGAGGAAATGAGAGAACTGCTGGACAGCGAAAGCGCGATCAGGTAGGTCGTCGGTGAGGAAGTCATATGGTGCTGGCTTGCCTGTGTCCACCAACGGTTCCCAACGGTATCCTGGGCGCTCTGGGAGTCCAACAACCACCGGCAAATGGCTGGCGTTGAAGGCCACGTAGATCTCGCCTTTTGTTTCATCTTTCTGTGATAAACATGGATAAAAGTAAGTCATCATCTCCCTTCAGCTTGATTATCGTGAAAAAGACAGGCTTTTTTTGGGGGAAATTGCTGTTATGTGAGAGCATTATGTTTGTACCGTGGAGAAGGCCACGAAACGGCTTGACTCAGACCAGTCAGGTTTCCCAGGCTGATGGCCGTGCCAATGCAACCGTCCAGCTGTTGGGAAGTCCTCAAGGCCAAGGCTCTCGCATTGTCTGCAATACAAAAGAAAAGAAAGCATGAATTCAATGTAGGCTATGGATATGATCTCACTTGTTTAGCATATGGAAGTGTTCCAGAGTAGTTACTTGCGGAATTTGGTCATGAGAGAGCAGAACCGTTGCAAGTCAGAGGATTCCTCTTTCTTGTCCCAGCGGAAATAATTGACCTATAGAAGAACCAAAGATGGATCAATGGAAGGGTTTAACGACAGCTGATTCGAAAAATACACGACCACATTGGACTGACATAATGGTCATGGCAATATGTGTTGTTGTTGCCTCCTTTTGTATGGCCATATTCGTCGCCCATGTAGAACATTGGAACTCCCTAAAGAATAACAAAAACAGTAATAGTTTAGAAAATGTTAAATATTGCAGGTGGTCAATTTAAGGATTCAACACCATTAGATCAGCATTCCCTACTATGTGACTAATGGAACTGGTAAGTAACAGAATGGTGAACAGTCTAAGGTAATTGAAGAGGTCAGATAATGAATCTTACTTGAGAAACCATGAGACAAACAAAGAAATTGCGCATTTGCCTCTTCCTCAATCTTCTGACTGACAAACCCACAAATTCTCCTTCCTACATTGTTGACATGAAATTGTAAATGCGCATTCTTTATAAGATTGTCAACTGCGAAATAAAAGAAAACCAACTACTACGAAACCGTTAATGTATATCAGGTCTGCACCTCTGATGAGGCAAATGGAGGCAAATCCTAGTCACTGAGCTCACATGGTTTTCCCACCACCATCATCTAATCCTAGTGACTGGACTCACGGTTTCCCTACCACCAGTACCAGTGACCTGCCTATAGTAATCTTCAGTCCAATAACTCATCTCATTTACAAAATACAATGCACGTTCTCATCTCAAAGAAATACAGGAAATTTACAGACCATGACATTTGATAGGGGAAACCTTCATCGTACTAATGGTTTAGCTATGGAGCAAAAGCCATTGTAAGATCATGTATCAGGCATTTGACTAGAGGTGAAACAAGAACTACGCAAAAACATTACAGTTCAGTGTTACCTCCCCACAGTTCCAGCTGAGGTTATGATTTTCTCCATCTCTGTTGTCCTCACCATTTGATAAGTTGTACTTCTTGTTGTATGTCACCAAATCAGCCAGTGTAAATCCGTCATGCGCACACACAAAATTGATACTATGCCAAGGTTTCCTCCCCCCTGCCTGATTAATCAAATAAAATTTGTGATGGCAAATAACAAGGTGACTGATTTGATATTTATGCAAACCAAAAGGAAATTTGAAGTAAAAAGCAAATTATATGACAAATTAAAATTTGGCTTTTTCTTAAAATAAAATGAAGCTAGTTTGCACTGTACTTCTCTGTGTATATTTATGTGTATCAGAGGTGTATTGAGTCCAATTGACTTGCAGTATAGCCCCGTACATGACATGATATGGCCTCTTCTCACAAAGAGAAACGAACAAAAGAAAATAAAAATGACATGGAAGTACTTTTTCAGAGATTAGGCCAAATCAAAGCCTCACCAGACACACAAAAGCACCCAAAAATAGAATAAAAGAAAAGAAAAAGAAAGAAAGAAAGAAAAGAAGAAAACACATTTTCTTTACTCGCAAGTCAAGTGTTAAAAGATATGCATGGATCAAGCATTACAACTGTAAGCTGCATGCACTATTGTCACCGGTTCACCGTGCGGCATTTTTAAAGATCCCATCAAATTTGCATTGTACGGATCCATCTACAGGTATTTCACTATGTACCTGGTATAGATGTGGACTTCCACACAGACATTCAGCAAAACCACCAGCAAATCCATCTGTGCCTTTAATGAATTGACGAACAATGTCCCTATACTGGAGAAACAAGCACATAACATAAGTCAGTACTATGATGAAACAAAAATTACACAGATAAAGTGGGAACTGTGTCAAATGTTGGTTTAACTGAAGATGAATCCATATGACCATATGTTATTTCTAAAAAGTCCAGTCTCTAGCTCAAATACAAGCTTAATATACTATTGTTTCTTATTGATTTCATAGCCCATCCCCTGGTAAAGAACAAAAGGCGTATTTATGTATTGTTAGCAGTAGCCCTGATTTTCCGCAGCCCTTGAACTTTGCTTGGAGTTCAGTTTTTCACCCTGAACTACAAAACCGGTTATTTTCACCCTCAACTTTCAAAACCGAGCACATAACACCCTAAACCATATTTTATGGTGGTTTTGATCAATATGATAGTGGTTTTTCGCTAGCATGAGCTTCAATTAGGTAAGTTTTATGATTGTGGACCTAATTAAGCACATCTGCATCAACAAAAATATGCATAAAAAGGGTATGAAATAGGAAAACCACCTCTATTTCAAACAAAACCACTAAAAAGTGTCCCAAGGTGCATTTTTGTCCGGTTTTAGAAGTTGTGGGTGAAATATAACTGGTTTTGTAGTTCAGGGTGAAAGATAAACTTTGACCAAAGCTCAAGGCCCAAAAATGGACTTTACCCTATCTTTTATGTACATTTATGGGTAGAATAACTTATGCTTTTGCCTTTGAAGTTTAGTCAAACAACATGTTACATTATCTAGACATGTCTCATATATGACCACTATTCAGTGTATGCTAAGGAAATATTTATTGCTTTAGAAAATCAAATAAATCAAGCTATGCAGGTCTTACCTTTCCATTCCACTCTGACCAAATATTCCAGTGAGGAAATTGACCTACTTGATAGAGGCCTCCCGCATCCCATGCTTCAGCAATGAGCTATAAATGCAACCAGATATAAGAGTAAGAGGATTTCACAAGTATGCTAAATATATCCTACATACTATTATGATATTTAGTAGATATTTATATGTTTATACAAGAAAATGGTATTACTTGTGCAGACAAATAAATTCATTGCTAAAAATAGGAATGCTAACAGTACTGGTATGGATGTAGACATTGTAGATGCACAAGAAAAGTCTAAGTAGTAACCTTGACACCTCCAAGAATTGGATCATTGCTGATCATATCAATAAGTGGTGGAGTAGCAAGAGGTGTCCCTGTTGTAATCATGTTGCCTTCCACTGGACCACCGTACACATTAACTGGATCCCAAAGACTTGTAAAAAGTAACAGAAAAAAAATTAATAATCTTATGGAAAGTCAAGGCATGGACAAAAAAAATGAACTGTGGTTTACCTGCATCCTCTGGTCATTATGGATGCAAGATCAAAACGAAAACCATCAACATGCATTTCTGTCACCCAGTATCTGCAATGTCAAAGCTAATTTGTCTAAAACAAACAAAACAAAATAAACACCAATGACATGCACCAAATATATCATGAAAAATGGCCTAACACTGTAACAGAAGATTCAAGCATATTCCAAGTAACATTGCTGGTGCTTAGGAGGAGTCAAACATATGGCCGCAATACGACATCAATGAGCTAGCTACCCCGTGTACAGCTTTTTCCTTTTTCCTTTCAGACTTTTGTAACCCTGCAGCCCTTGGCTGTTTTTACTCCTGCTATCAATATATACACCAGCTGCCCAGCCGGCCTTTCCAAAAAAAAAAAAAGTAACATGGCAGTTCTTTCATTTATTTATTATTAATGAGCATAAGAAATTGATAAAATGATGCTATGTAGTTTCTAGACAAATATCCAAGTGTACATATCATCAAGCACTGAAACATCATTAGAATGTGTATTTTTTTTAAAACAAAATGCAACTTGATGGTGATTAGAAGAGTAGCCCCTTGCAGGCTTGCAATTGACAAAATCATAAGCAGTGAGAAGAGATCAATAACTGTTTTTCTTGCAGTAGATAAATTTATAACTGTACCTCAAGCAATCTACAATAAACTCACGGACCACAGGATGGTTACAGTTGAAGGTATTCCCACAACCAGAATAATTGTAAAATTCTCCCTGTAGGAACAAATGCCCTTGAAATTCTTAGATAAATTTACACAATAAAACTGCATAATATACATCTCTGAAAAAAAAATTGCACAATGAGCAATATATCTCACCTTAGGTGCAAGCATATAATATGTACTATTATCTATCCCCCTAAATGATAATATTGGTCCTTTCTCATTACCCTCGGCTGTATGGTTGAAGACAACGTCCATGATCACCTAACAGGATATCTCCATGTCAGAAGATAAGTTAAAAAGGAACCAGTTACTAGATAAGATTTCTCATATCAACTTGGTTACCTCAATTCCCCGTTTGTGAGCCTCTCTTACAAAAGTTTTGAATTCATTTATGGCATCACGCCCACAGTTTCTTATCCCACCTGATGAATATCTTATCATTGGTGAAAAGAAGTTTATCGTGGAGTATCCCCAGAAATTCATCCTGGTAAGATAGTGACCAGTTTATATGAAACAATATAAAAGATTTTGGTTGAATTTCCAATGAAAATATGGCAAATCTGAGTTCAAGTCTGCATACTTGGAAGAGCAGCTGAAGTATTCCAGCTCATTAAACTCATGGCAGGGCATCAACTCTACACAGTTAACTCCAAGCTCCTGTAGAGGGGGTATCCCAGAATCAAACTAAGAATAAACATATAACCAAATGTCTAAAATGGCTACTATTACAGTTTAGTGGACCACTCATGAAGAAAAGAAAAAAACACAGGTGCCACTAAGAAAAACATCCATATAAGTAGTATATAGTTGCTAAACAAATTTGTCAATACATAAACCAAATTTAAGTGCTCTATCATAATGAACAGCATTGGTCTTAGACAATAATTTATTATGGTTAAGTTGTAGAATAGGATATCTTAGCAAAGACAATGCAAAATCTAAATGGATTGAAGATCCTATAAAGGGTAAATATGTAACAGTGTTCTAAATTGTTCTTGTAAGCCAATAACTTCTTGATCAAACTAGGTAATTAGTAAAATGCACCTTCAGATAGTCAAGCTTTGATATAGCCCCAATGTAAGTCCCTGGATGTTCTACGTTGCTTGAAGTATGCTTTGTAAACCCACGTAAATGCATCTCATAGATTACAAGATCCTTCTGAGGGTATCGCAGAGGTAGGTCGCCTTGCCAATCAAACTGCAAATGCAAGCATTTTTCTGTGAGATTTAATAACATAGACAGTAACAGCAACAAATAAATGCAATTCCAATTCTATTCCACTTGCAAACAAATAATAATGATAACAAAATTCGAACATTAGAAAAAAAATGCAATTCTTAGCCTTACATTCAGCAACCAGCTACATTTATGACTTTATCAGACATCAGAGCAAAAGAGGAATAAATGGAAACAACTGGGAGTAAAAAAAACAAGAAACAAATGTAACTGATTCATTGGCATACCGTACTGTACGGAAGAGGGATCATGCCAGCCATTTGAGGCCAGCAATCGCCACCAGGACCGGGGACACCATACTCTCCTCTGCTTATCACTGCCTACAGTAATAGAAAACTGCAAGTAAGCGCCTCGCAAACTACTACAGTCATAAACATTATCTATTTCCGCCCTCTGTAAACCAGAAGGCAAAGTGAAGCTAATGCATCACCTTGGCATAAGGATCCACCACGACATTGGAGACATCGAAGTACTGCCCGCAGTGAGGGGCGAACATGCCATCGAACCTGTACCCATACAGCATGTTGTGCAGCTCGCCTTCGATGAAGACATGCCACACATTCCCCGTCCGGTTGAACAGTGGATCAAGGGGAACCTCCTCAGTCACCGCATCCTGCACCATCCACATTAAGCATCGAAAAAACAGAGCCACTGGAACGAAAACTCAGCGAGGAACGCGTAACACCGTTGCGGTCTCTCTGAAGTCTGAAGCGAGCTCACCGCCTTAAGATCGTCGGGCGTGAAGACGCAGAGCGCAGCGGCGGTAGCGCCGGCGGAGTAGACGGCGAAATTGACCCCGCCGTCGAGCGCGGTGGCCCCCAGCGGCGCGGGCATTCCGGCGAGCACCCTGCACGCGCCGCCCAGCGCGTACCTCTCCGGCATCACCTCCACCTCCTCCTCCTCCCCAACCTCCGCCTCCACCGCCGAGGCCACCGACCTCACAGCCCGAACCCCCACCCGCCTCCCCGCGTTCCCCACCGCCGCCGCATTGCGCCGCCGCACGCCACCGCGCAGGCATGGCCCCGGCCGCCCCGGGGCAGCTGCGACGACGAGCGGGCGCGCGGAGAGGCATGGCGGGAGGGTCCCCATGGGCGGAGAAATTCACCTCGGCGAGCGCAGAATCTCCGATCGATCGAGAGCGATCGAATTGTGAATTTTGAGAGGAGTGGAAGAGTGTGGCTTATTTATAGCTGGGTATTCGCGTCCGTGGCCGTGGGGGGTGTGAGGACTCCGTGCGACTGAGTTCGTTCGCTCGTGCGCGCCGCGGGAGGGGGTGAGCGGTCTCGCTGCCGTGTGGGGCCAGGGGGGGCGTCGCGTTGCGGCGTGCGCCGTCCACTTGGACAGGCAGCTAGGCGGTGGCCGGGTGAGCCGTTGCGCCCTTTTGGGGTGGGGCCCACGGGCATGGGGCTTTTCGTGGGGCCCACGTGCAGTCACATCTAGATATTTCCCTTCTAGATACAGAATGTTTTTCCTTTTTTTATTACAGATTCAGAATGCTCTTTGTGAAATATTTTAAGAAAACATTTGTGGATAGTGAACAGCACAAATTGGTATGGGATCCCATAACTAGACGGCGTGATTGTATACGGTTATAACTCAAATATTAGGTTTTGGTTTTTGAAAAAGAAAACTCAAATAGTACTAGGTTTGATGTTAGAGCCCACTAGTTTTGAGATGCTCTGCTTCGAATGAGGTATACAGTAATCTTACGTATGATGACGAATGATCCATCGAATAATGATTGTGCACACTGATGTTCCGAAAAGTTAACAGTAACTCTAGACCATCCACGTGGTTTTAGGGCTCCTTTGGAGTGAATGATTTTTAAGGAAAAATAGAGAATCTAATCTAAAGAAACATCAAAGGATAGAAAAAATTTCTCTACATTTTGATGGAATTTTAGTATGAGGTCCAAACTCACTGTTTCAAATTCCTTTGAGATTTCAAAGGCATCTTCTCTCTTTCTCTCTTCATTCTCTCTCTAGCAAATCAACATATAATCTCAAAATTCCTGTATTTTTTCTGCGGTACATCTAAACACATGTTTTTAATAATTTCTATAGTTTTTTTTCCTGTAGGATTTTATATGGTATGACACTCTAATCCTATGTTTTTTAATCCTGTATTTCGATAATCCTACATTCTAAACTAACCCTTAAGGGTTACGTGCCACCCTTCATTTAAAGCCTTGTTTTTCTCCCGTGCCGATATAATTAGCGATAATATATGGTTCCATCACATGAGTTTTCACCATGAAAACTCGAAAACGCCTTTCACCCTACAACTTGAATGAGTATAAACGCAATAATACATATAGATACTTCATAAAAGCCCGAACAAAACGCACGACATTAACTATCAGCATCGCCAGAAGCTGGTAGAGTGACACATGTGCTACCACATGAAGATTGCAAGGTAGGTAGATTTCAAGATGTCAACACTGGCCCTAGGTCCGCACTACCTACGTGATTTCATTTACTTACGGATTACTACAGTTAATTTTTTTTACTCCCTCCATTACTAAATATAATAACCTATTACTAGATTATATAGATTTCAAGATGTAAACACTGGCCCTAGATCCACACTACCTATACTATTTCGTTTACTTACGAATTACTATAGTTATTTTTTTTTACTTATTTTATCTTAAAATATATAGTAACCTAGTATTAGATTAGAGACCTCTTATTCAGATTTGGTAAGATTTGGTAATACTAGGTGGTTTCTAATTTAGTACTGGATTACTATATTTTAGAACAGCGGGAGTATTAGAGTGTCAAGTTGATCCAACAATCTCACCTTTGTGAAAACTATTCTTCGTGTGGGTGGTGCTGTTTGCGTGGCTCTTTGTCCATAGATGCTTTCGGCTGTTGGTAGTACGTATTTCAACTGTTGCTACGTATAAATGTACTTTCGGCGGATTGCTTGGCAGCGTGTACTCTGCCGTGTACGCATAGCATGGGCACGCGGAGAACGTGACGCAGTAAAAGGCCGTAGTAATCTGGGCCTTCCATCTCGCACGGCCCATCGCGTAGCCGCGCGTGCATGTGGGCCGTGTGATCTTTGGGCCGACATGTTCAATAGCTAGCTTGGGCCGAAAAGTTAACACATCTTTGAGCCTTTCTAATGGGCTTGGTTAGGCCGCTTCATCTCCTTTTAAGACGGCACAAGTAATGGCCCATGCAACCCAGTCCAAAGGGCTATACATTTTTCACATCAACTTTAGACAATTTACTCCCTCCGTTTTATAATATTTTAGCAATTTTGACTAGAAGTTGCTCTAGTTTGACCACTAGTATCTTTTAAATATTTTTCTTAAAAATATCTTTTAGATTGTTTAATAAAATATCTTTTAAATTGTTTAATTATGATGAACAGGATTTATATGTTATATTTATCGTGTAACATATTTTAGTAATATCGTGTACTTTTTTAATGCTTTAATTTCATTTATAAAACAGGAGTGGCTAAACTAAAACGACATAAAGTCAAAATTTCCAAGTATTGTGAAACATAGGAAGTAACAATTTTAGATAGTTATGAAACACTAATAAGCTAAATGCACGATCAAGTTTTCAAGCAGTGTGTAATACTTAAGGCACCGTTTGAATTATCTTATGGTTTAAGATTATTCTCTCGTTTTTCATAAGCATGCTTAGCCTAGTTCTTTTAAGGAGTGTGCTCATGTACACCTAGCATTTTACTTATACTTTTTTATTTTTTTTCATATAAAAGGTTAACCCGAAGACGTATTATGGCACCCAGGATTGAAATCTTTATGTACAATTTTTATTCACATTTTCTTGTTCCTTGGATGACAACCAAGTCACTCTCATCACTCCCATTTTCTACGTGAACTCAACCTTTTCTTTCTTAAATGAAAGGCTGCATCTACAGTGAACTGTCCTAACTCACACATAATTAATTAGAAACAAATTAGTGCATGTGGTCCATATGTGCATATATATAGCCGTCCCACAGCATTTTCGTTATACATGATGGACTCACAATTTGGTGGTACCATTCTGTACAACAAGGCTATACAAGCGCATAGAGTACCATTTCTCTTCATTATATAAGGTACAAGTAGACTTCTCTTAATTTAGGCGATAGTATAAGGTCAATTGCTACCTCCGTTTTTTTATTGACGTTTTGAAGATCGATGCTATCTCCAATACATGTTACCATTACATTTTTCTAGTTTTATATATATATATATGTATGTATATATGTATATGTATATGTATATATATGTATATATGTATATATATGTATATATGTATATATATGTATATATATATATGTATGTATGTATATATATATATGTATATGTATATGTATATGTATATATACGTATACATATATGTATATGTACATATATATACATACATATACATATACATATACATATATATATATATATATATATATATATATATATATATATATATATATATATATATATATATATATATATATATATATATATATGTGTGTGTGTGTGTGTGTGTGTGTATAACTTATTAAAAATAAAACCGTATGAAATTGTTTATGACAAACATACATATTAATGTCATTTTCATATAGTAAATCTAAATATTCTTTAATCTATTAATGATTTAAGAGTTCTGACAACACGCATTATTCGAGAATGCCATCCTTTATGATAATACAACAGAAGTAGTAGTACTTTTTTTTTTTTGAAGAGAAGTAGTAGTACTTGCTTAGTCCCTAGCCTTACACTTATACACGTTGATCCACGTACGGTCCAAGGTCGGTAACATTTCTTGCATTATGTACTAGTACATAAAACTCAATCTAAAACATATGTGAGGTCAGAATTTGATCAGATGTCAAGCAGCACGGCCGTGGCTGGCTGGCGGCCGGCAGCTTGGTTTGATAATTTGATTGGATGAGATACGTTGATATTGGTGGATGTTACGAGTCACGTACTAGCTAGCTACTCCCTCTGTTCTTAAACATATAGGTCTTGTAGAGGGCGGGTAATCAATTTCAAAATATTAATTTGCCAATATTAAAAATATTAAGATTTGATGTGGAAAATGACATCAGTAGATTTGTTATTTAAAATAAGTATTTTGATTGTATTTTTGAATATATGTGATTGAAAATAATTAAAATATTTATGTCATAGACTGTGTCGATTGGTATATCTAACCAGGTAAAAAAAGAACGGATGAATTACTACCCGAGTAGCTACTTCGCTCACGAGATCTTCAACTAAAATCTAGAAAGGCTTGACTGTCAGGTTGTTGATGATTAAATCGGCGGCGACGTCTTTAGAGTCCGAGTCATCGACTTATTCGGTGGTGCAGGTTCGTTGTTATGTCGGAGAACGAAGATGGTGCAGTGATTAATTAATATTCGTTCATATATATGCTTTTACATGTGACAGAGTTGATCAATATTGTGGTTGTATTTGTCTACTCATATCTCTTGCGGTATTATAAGATGAGGAGCTTCTTTGTTCTATTTTGATAGATTTTTTTGTTTAATTTTTTTATAACATAGGGTTGTGATCTTTTTTATTTAATATAATCTACCATGTTTCAAAAAAACCGCATGAGAACATTGTTGTGTCTTTCACTACAACCATATCTTAGAAAGCTAGTGGCTGAGACACATATATTCAAGCTGCATTCTAAAAACTGATTGATATGTGATCCAGAAGAGTCTTCAAAAAAAAAAATGATATGTGATCCGGAAGTGCTAGGTTGACATATCTCCACTGAAACATATCAACTTATTTGCCCTTACCTAAAAGATCAAAGGTAGAATGTACATACACAAATCAAGATATGGAAAATCTCTCTGCTGTCAAAAAAATCCATGCATATGTCGTACTTCCTGCCTTCTAGCTTGATGCATTTGATGCCCTTTTTCTGGTAATTAACTTAATTTGACACACAGCAATCTGCACCAACAACAACCAACCATTCATGCGGTTAACGATATATCGAGTAACTTCACGCACTCTCGGTCTAACGCTATCTACCACCACCAGCACTTCCATTACTTCGTGCCAATCCAACGAGGAGAAGCAATGGAAACCGGGGAGAGAGAGAGAAAGTTGGGAGAGAAGAGGACGAAGACGATGCTGGCAAGGAAGAACTAGTACTAACTATCGTGCGCTGTGATGCCGACTCGTTAACCCCAATGGCCGGCCGGCCGAAAATACTGAGGTGGCTAATGGCATTTTCAGGTAGACCACGACGAGCTCGCTTTTGTTGAGGGGTTTATTTATCCAGCTCGTCCAACCCACTAATTCTCACACGACCCACCAATAGCCTCTAGTGCTAAAGGTATAATTAATGCATATTATAACAAGACGATTTTGTAATCCCGCTTTATAGTAGTAACTTTTTATTAATAGATATGTATATATACTATACATAATTGTAATGTGCTAAGAAGAAATCGAGACATGGATATGATCCATATTTCCATGAAAGGTTTTGAAGAATTATGCTATTTTCTATGAAATCATATGAAAGATACTGATATGCATAGGACAATTTATTTCCCTGAGTAATATGGGTAGGATAGGTTGCACTGGGAGGTTTGAGACATGCATGGGGATACATCTTATGAAAGAATTTGGAGAATTATGCACCATGTCCTATGAAAATGATTCCGTGGTCTGCTCCGCTACTCCGATCCCTTATCGGAACTATACAAGATATGCAACGCACATTATAACGGAATTGTTCTTAATTAAAAACTCAACATCGTTTTCAATTTATTAACCAAGCAAATGTGCATTGTTACATTTTAAAATCATTTGACTGTTTTTTTCTAAAATTAATACTATGTCCGGTCAAAAATATTTGACTTCACTGTTACTATTATAGTAGCACGAACATCAAATATTCTCAACTAGATGAAGTAATAAATTACTTATAGACCTTATTTTAGATCTAACCTTTTGGTACACGTAAACGATTATGGCACATTAGAACAACACTAATGCGCTGGAAAAGTCATGTTGTATAGCGTGCTTTTGCCCATTGTGGTGACAGCGGCATTTCATACAGTTTACCTGTCACTCACTAGCTTGGAAAATCACGATACTCAGTGGGGAACCGAATGGACATTTTTGCCTCATCAGTCGCACGTATGTATGCATCCATGCTCCATACATCTGCTTAATTTAAAATTAAAGGGGTAGGAGAATGTTGGCCAAAAGGCAAAATTTTCCCTTTCCAGGGCACTTTCTTAATTATCAGCAAATGGTTGCTTACTGCCTAATAGACCGATGATCGTCACATGATTAATTAAGAAGCTACATTTGCATGCATGCACCTTAATGTTAGTATATTTCAAGCAAAAAGCCGACTTGTAAAGTGATCACTGTTTTGTTTTATTGTTTGATGTATATGGACACTGAGCTGACCAGCAGGTTCCTACTGATAATGGAATGAAATGACGATAAATTGATTATATAAGCGGTATGTATTTTTCCAATTTACAGGTGTGCACTAGCCACGCTTTTAATAGTGATAGTACTAGTAGTAATACTATTACCATAAAAATACTATTTAATTTTTGGTCCTGGATATTTATTAGACATGTAAATTTCTTTTGATGTATTTGCAATTGTAGACTGTTTAAATTCAGGTCACTCGATAAATGTTAGGTTTTCAAAAATTTGCCAATTTGATGCAAAATTGAGTGTAGCTCGGCTAGTTGGTTTTTTTGGTGGAATATGTCCACCGCTCTTTTCATGGTAAACGATATACACTATCAATCTTAAGATATGTTGCATCAGTCTCTCGGTAGCGTTTATAGGGATATGATATGTACGCATTCATATTATAAGTGTATAGTGTGTGTATGTGTATATATTACCGTGTGTGTTTGTACTGTGTTTCAAAAAAAATACCAATCTACCATTGATTTTCGCCTAATTAATTGAGGCAGTACTGGTTTTTTATTAGAAATCAATTGCACTATGGTAGTAAGCTCGGAACCTGTTCTGATTCGAAGTGTCTTTGGCCGAACACACGTTTTCAGCAAGCGGTGTATGAGTCTTTATTCATTAGCGGATACCATTAGAGGGCGTGATTTATATTAGACCAATAGCACTAGCATCATCACACTAAAACAATTGTAAGCAACGACGCAAAATTTTCCTTTACTAGTAAAAAGTTCTGAGTTCCTTTTTTGAGAAGCGAGAAACAGGAAAAAAAAAAGCAAGAAAGGGTCATAGATGAACAACACTGTGCTGCTTCGTCACAACTGGGTGACAGGATGAGGTTTGGTCATCTCATCACCCGACCTTTTTAAAATTTTCAGTTTTTTCTTGACCATTTTTTAGGTCACTATGCCTTTTTCCTATTTTTCGTCTAAGCTTCGTGGAATTTGAATATGTTTCCACCACCAAACCAACCAACCATGCATATGTGCAACGTGGCTCACACTTAATTTGGTCATCAGCTGATCACTATATAATCTCCACATGAAGACACCTCGCCGTCTCATCTGGTTGCACCACCTCTCTAGCTAGTAGTAGTTTCTACTACGCACTCGGCGAGGAGGAAGAAGAAGAAGAGAGAGTGGGAGGCCGGCCGGCGTCGTCGTGAGAGAGATAGCTGGAATTCGAGGTCGATCATGGCGTGGAAGGATGGCTACTTGGACCTTGTGCTGATCCCGGCCGGGGTCCTGTTTCCCATCGTCTACCACCTCTGGCTCTGGCGCGTCGTCCGCCGCCGCCCGCTCTGCTCCACCGTCGGCATCAACGCCGCCACCCGCCGCCTCTGGTTGTTCGGCATGATGAAGGTACGCATCAGTCGTTGATGGCATGCATGCACCACGTCGTCGATCGAGCTTCCGGTGGGGTATATGTTCGATTCGACCAGCAATTCATGGATGGAATTGGATGCAGGACAACGAGAAGAAGGCGGTGCTGGTGGTGCAGTCGATGCGGAACGTGATCATGGGTTCCACGCTGATGGCGACGACGGCGATCCTCTTCTGCACCGGCGTCGCGGCCATCCTCAGCAGCACATACACCGTCAAGAAGCCGCTCAGCGACACCGTCTTCGGCGCGCACGGCGAGTACATGATGGCGCTCAAATACGTCACCCTCCTCCTCGTCTTCCTCCTCTCCTTCCTCTCCCACACCGCCGCCATCTGCACCCTCAACCAGGCCACCTTCCTCGTCAACACCCTCCCTTCCGCCGCCGACCTGCCGGTGACCAAGGACTACATCGCCGACGTCCTCGAGAAGGGCTTCCTTCTCAACCTCGTCGGCAACCGGCTGTTCTACGCCGGCGTGCCCCTCCTCCTCTGGATCTTCGGCCCGGTCTTGGCATGCTTGTGCTCCATCGTCATGATCCCAATACTCCACAGCATCGACATGGTCTACGTGGAGAGTGGGAGCAGCAAGGGTAGTGAGGTCAATGCAAGCACAGTGGAGATGGTCTACGAGAGCGATGAGAGCGTGATGCAAGTTTGACCACACACTCATGATATATGTTACGAACCGCGTCGAACTCTGTAACACGGGTTACCCACAGGTACACTGGCTCCAAACTCTTCGAAAAAAAAAACGTAAAGCGATTCTTGTATTTCTTGTGTGGCTTGGGTTGTGTGGATATTGTCATTTGTACCAAAACCTCAAAACATGTTGTTATTTGTCATGGCGCAGAGAGAGTACTTGGTGCTAGTATAACAGAGGGTCACTGATCGATGAACTGTTAATGCACAACAATGTACGTCTCAGAACCGTTGCATCCTGTCACAATAAGACGTTTTCTCCATCATCTGCTGGCCCTTTAATTTCACCACTTGTTAACGTTGTACTAGTGAATACTGATCTACTGATAACTCATCTTTGGTAGGAAAATGCATGTGTCTCCTCCTGTAATCAGTTGACACAGAGGCCTATGTATCTGTACTTCCTCCCATCAGTAATTGCAGGAAAAAAAATATATATTCCAGTATAAAGTTACAGGACAGGAGGTTTCATACCCTGAATCCAAAAATATATATTCCAGTATAAAGTTACAGGACAGGAGGCTTCATACCCTGAATCCTACCGGACATAGTAGAAATATTAAGTGGAAAAAGGAAAATTCCCAAAACACATAAAAGATTTTTCATGTCATTGCATTAAGAAGAACTCCTTACTAGGAAAAATAGAAGATAACAAAGTATAACTCAATTGGCTGTGTATGTGGATATAGAGGTCCGATTTCAATCCATTATCTAAAAATAAAGTACAGCCCTGATAGCAGCATTGGGCTAGGGCCAAAACATGGTGCCAAATCTATGGGACTGTATCATGTGAAAAGAAAAACCATTGTGCGTCTTAGAAAATTTAAAGATTTAAACCCCTCTCTTCCAATTGAATGTCGCCAATGATAAGGCAAACTTTGCGCTTTTATGAGATTTTGGGCAGTATTTTTGGTCTAGTTAGGTTAACATGACGTTCGCCGCATCCACTAATCTTGATGCAACAACAAAGTGAGACCCATTTGTCCTTGATTTTGTTATAACAAATCGAAGATATCTACAATATCATTTCATAAAGATTGAATTATCCGTGATATACTTCACTATAAAGGTAGGAGTTTGGTCACGCAATTCCAAGAGCAGTACATTTACATTTGCAAGCGGTCATACTTGTGCTTAAATCGCTTATATAGTAGTGTGTGCGCATGTGCGACATGTATCTCCTTATATGTGTCCTTTATGCACTCTGAAAAGAGTTGCACCCTAGCATAGGCAATCTTTCAGTTATAGGCATGGCCAGGGACCCTGTTGACAACAACATAACCTTTCAATGACGAAAGCTCTCAAACAGAAAGCCAATTTATGCCAGGGTGCAAACAATATGCCGAGTTTTCTCATATAAAAAACTGTGCGCCTTGCCATGTTGATCTTTGCATCCTTTGTGCAGGTTTGAGTAGCTTGCAACACACAAGTTGCATTTTGGTGGATGCTTGATACTTCACTAAGTGGTAGTCAGCATCCGAGAGATCACGATATATAGCAATGCCGCCCACAGCAAGGTGTGCACAAAGTTAACTGCCTACTTACCGAGTAGGTGTTGATTTTAGAGGACTTGTACGGTCCTCGAGTAGGTATCGAAAAGTAGCGAATTTTTATGTTATTTTTTAACTCGGTAGCACCGATGCACTACAAATTGAAACTAAAATATACGACCTTCTTATGGACCGCAAAACTGCTCAAATTGTACACACTACATGAACATACCATGGCCTTGTCATTAGCAAAAAGATGAGTTGAAATGAATCGAATGATCAAATGGTAATGAAAAAAATCCAAAAGATATATAGAGGACAGATTGCTAGTTCAGATTAGTGTGTTGGCATCATGTGTATAGTTACATAGTGATCTTAATTTATCAGTTGATGCTTACAATTGAGAGTTAGTTGATGGCGACGTTGGCGAAGTCGTCGTCGTCGCGGCCGGCGCCGTCGCTGAGCGAGGAGTAGAAGGAGTGGTCGTCGTTGGCGTGCTCCTTCCCCTTGAGCTCCTCGATCCTCTCCACCGCGGTCTTGAGCTCCCACCGGCTCTCCACGCTGGCCTCGCAGCACGCCATGCCGATCTTGATCAGCTTCACCATCTCCTCCTTGCTCTCCTCGTCCTCTTTCCTCAGGTCCGCGTCCACCACCGTCTCCAGCCACTCCTCCTCCGGCGTCGACCCCACCACGCCGACGAGGTCGTTCTCCGACGGCGGCGGCGGCGGCTGCTGCAGCTGGTCCGTCGCCGCCGCCGGCTGTGGCTTGGTCGCCTCGTAGGACGGCGGCCGACCGGTGAGGATCTCGAGGATGAGGATGCCGAGGCACCAGACGTCGCTTTTCTTGGACGAGCGGCCGAACTGCTTCCGCTCCGGCGACCTGAAGGCCACCATGAGCTGCGCCGAGTGCGACTGGTTCATCACCGGCACCAGCGCGTAGTCGGTGAGCAGCGGCTCGAACCGGTCGTCGAGCAGGATGTTCGACGACTTGAGGTGGCCGTGCGGCACCGTCAGCATCGGTAGCTCGTCGTACAGGTATTGCAGCGCCCGCGCCACTCCCTTCACCAGCTTCAGCCGCGCCGCCCAGTGCACCACCGCCTTCTTGATCCCCTTCCCCTCACCTGCAAGATCACAGCTCGAATGACGCATCCATTGCGCGCCGGGTCGTCGCCGGCGACGAACACGAAGTTGCGGTGTGTGTGGATACCGTGGAGGAGGTGGGCGAGGCTCTTGTTGGGGACGTAGTCGTGGATGAGGAGCTTCTCCTCCTTGCGGTAGTAGTAGGAGATGAGGGGGAGGAGGTTGGGGTGGGAGAGGCGGCCGAGCCGGCGCATGTGCTCCTCGAAGTCCTCCTTGCCGACGCGATTCATCTCCTTGAACCGCTTGACGACGACTGAGTGGCCGCTGGTGAGGGTGGCGCGGTAGCAGACGCCGAGGTTGGCGCTGCCGAGCACCTCCGCCGTCGCCTTGAGCAGGTCCTGCAGCTCGAAGAACCTGCCGCGGTCGTCGCGCACGAACGTCAGCCGCCCCTGCTCCGCCGCCTTGCTCCGCACCGCCGTGCTGCCGCCGCCGTTGCTGCTGCGGTCGTCGCCTCCGCCGGCGGCGGAGCCCCGCGGCGCGACGTGCATGTCCTTGGCCGGTGACGGTGGAACCGACGGCGTCGATGGCTTCGTCGATACCGTCGGGCCGAAGTTCTTGGTGTTGTACTCCCGCCGCCTCTGCAGCGCGACCACCGCGAAGCCGATGATGGCCAGCGTGCCGAGGAACGCGGCGAGGACGCCGAACGACGTCGACCCCTCGGTGGGCTTCTGCTGCGCTCCTTGCGTTCCTTCTTCGACTGGCGCGGTGCCCGTCGTCGTTGTCGCGGCCGAGGTTGCCGGCGGCGACGGCGAGGTCCCGATCTTATCGGACGTCGCCGGTGACGTTGTCGGCGAAGACGACGGCGCCTCGCATTTAGCATCGAGCGGTGCACCGCAAAGCTTCTTGTTGTCCGCAAACATGTCAGGCTCCATGGATTTGAGGTTCGCCGGGATCTCCCCCTCCAGCTCGTTGTTCGCGGCATTGAACAGCTTCAAATCCTTCTGCGGGAAGTCGGGGATCTTGCCCTGGAACTTGTTGTCATTGAGCTGCAGATCGAGGAGCCTCGGCAAGGCGGCGAGCGAGCTCGGAATGGCGCCGGAGAAGCTGTTCCTCGACAGGGCCACCTTCTTGAGCCACCCCATCCCGGCGAACGCGTCGGCGGGGATCTCACCCGAGAACTTGTTCCCGGACAGGAAGACGGCGCGGAGCCCACCGAGCTCCTTCATGTTGGGCATGGCGCCGGCGAAATCGTTGTCCATGAAGCTCAGCGTGCGGAGGCCGGTGAGGGTCTTGAGCGTGCGCAGGTCGAGCGTGCCGGACAGGCCCATCTCCTCCAGCTGCAGGCCGAGCACGTTGCCGTTGCTGCACATGACGCCGGCCCAGCTCGACGCGTCGCCATCGCAGGGGCTCGTGCCGGCGGACCAGCTCTGCAGCGCGTCGTTATCGTCCTCGATGCCGGTCTTGAGCTTGAGGAGCACGTCGGCTTCCTCGTCGGGCGACGCCGCGGCCAGGTGGCGCGCAGCGTCGGCAGCGGGGAGCAGGACGAGGCACAGGCAGCAGGAGACGGCTAGCACGCGCAGGAGGCACGGCGCTCCGGCCATGTCCAGCGGAGCCAGCCCGCCGGCGCCAGTGCTTGACGACGGCGGGGTCGTTGCGCGCTCGCGGGGGGCAGTGGCCGGCACGCACGCAGTTTTCTCTGGAGGGAAAGCAGGAGAGATCGCGGGGAAGAGAGCGGATTCAGGAGGAGCCCTCTTCCGCCCGCGCGCGTGTGATCGCCCCCCTCGCGAGGAGGGCGTCGAGGTAGCCGCATGGCCATGGCTGTGGCCGTTGTTCTTGCAAGCTAACAATAGCCCACCCTGCATGCATGCGTCAACGAGGTTGTCACCGTTTCAATGTCTCTCTCTCAGCTGCTACTAACCTGGATTTGCTGCCTCTATTAGCAAATTCAAGCTGTCAATAGCAGATCATCAATTCATAATGCCAGATAACTATCTCAACAAATCATCTGAATTTTTTACACATTTGCAGCAGAAGTTCAGAACAGGAGTGGATGACTATTTACTTGAGAACAATCAACTGCAAATTCTGATATGTACATCCAATTGCTGAAACATACACACTGACAAACATTTCCTGACAGTTGCAAACTGGAAGGGATGCAGCTACACGAGCAGTGCATGATCTAATTAAGAGAGGACTACAACTTTGCTTAGAATCCATAGCACCAGAGTCATCTCGAAAGCGAAGATGGTGTGGAGCAAGCCCCTGTCCAGCGTGAACCCGAACAGCGTGATTCCGCCGCTGTTGTGGGACAGATACGTTACTGCAAACACAAAAAATGGCGCGGGTGAATTTAAATGTCAACCGGCGACAAAAATGGCGCGAGTGGATTCGTCTGGTGTACCGAGAGCGTGTCTGCTTCTGTAGGCGCACGCCGTCGTCCCGAGCTCCGGTTGGTGCGACGCCGGAGCGGCGGAGACCGCGGAGGCGTGGTGCGGCGCGTCCATGTCGCTGGCCGACGAGCTGGCCGCCGGCAACGGCGCCGATTTGGCGTGGTGCACGGACTCCATGCTCATGTGCCACTGGCTCGCGATGGACACGATCCGTTGGGCTCTGTGCGTGATCCTCGCCGCGCCGAACAGGCACATGAAGAAGCCGCTCAGCTGCACCGACGAGCCGACCTGCGACGATGACGAGAGTAAGAGATCGTGTGGTGATTACTGCGACGGCGGAGCTGAGTGGGTGTGTGCTTGCGTGTGTGGTACCAGGAGGTCGCCGGAGTTGGCGAAGCTCTTGCCGTCCTTGGAGGAGAGGGCGACGAGGAGGGCGCCGAGCTGGCTGACAGTGATAGTGACGAGGCAGCAGATGATGAACGCCCTGTAGCGGTGGCTGGTGGAGAGAAGCTGCGTTCGGATGCGGCGGTGCTCGGCGAAGATCTCGGCGGCGGCGGCGCGCGCCTCGACGTCGAACATGTGGTAGATCCCCTCGAAGCGGAGGATCTGGAGCTCGCAGGTGAGGCGGAACAGCACGCACACCAGGAGGAACACCCCCGTGCGGTACACCCACGACGCCACCGTGGCCACCAGCGCCACCGCGCGCCACGGCATGCCGCCGGTGCCGGGGAGGAGAAGCGGCGACGGCGGCTCGACGCGCACGGTGGCGAAGAAGAAGACGGACTTGTGCGCGGCCTCGACGCAGAGCGACGGGAGGAGCAGCGCGGCCAGGAGGCGGAACGCGCGGTCCAGCTCCCGCGCGTAGCCGCGGCGGACGAAGGCGGTGTCGTCGCGGAGGCCGCCGTCGAGGAACAGCAGCTGCCGGAGCCCGCCGCAGCGGCGGAAGAAGGCGGCGAGCGTGACGAACGAGATGGCCGCCAGCCCCGACGCCGGGATCTGCGCGACGCGGTTGAACGTGATCGCCGACGAGGAGACCGGGGACAGGGAGGCGTCGGCGCGGAGCGAGAGCGAGACGGCGGCCGGGACGGCGAGCGCCAGCGCGAGGAACGCCGCGTACGAGGCGGCCCGCGCGGCGCGGGAGGAGTGGTCCAGCGCGCACCACTGCAGGAACACCCGGAAGTTGCGCAGCTCGTCGTGGATCACCGACTTGCTCCGCGCGTACGCCGGGTTCAGCAGCAGCGGCTGCGACGGCGCCGACGAGAACGACGATGACATCGGCGTCGGCGGCATGGATGTCTCCTCCTCCCCCTCGGAGTCCATCCCAACGCCGCACTTGCAGCTTCAGCACGGTGGCCGGCGATTGATACTTGGATAGTTCGGTTCATTCGTAAGCATCGTAGTAATATATAGTCGCAGGGGTCGCGATCGAGTGAGCAGTATGGTGTGCAAGTGTTCATCATGTGGAGGAAGATGAAGGAGGGGAAAGGAGAGGAGGAAGAAGAAGATCTCGTGATCGTTCACAAGGGCGGCGAGGAATGAGGTGGACGGCGAGCTAGCACCAGCAGCATGCGTGACTGATGAATGCAGCAAAGGCAGGCGAGACTGGGACTAACTACGCACGCATATGCACGAAGTGTTGGATCTTGACCGCCATGCATGCATTGTCCATGCTGTTCTTCCCTTTTTTTTTGGGTCAAAGGTTGTCACTTGTTCAGCTCGACGCACACGCTCTTGGCTGAGGTATACAGTATTGGTCAGCTTTGTTTTTTTTTAAAAAATAAAAAGTAAATACATGTTGGGCTACCTTTCTTTATCATTGTTGTAGCTTGAGCCAAGGGTAAAACAACATTTTACATTAGACCAGATATATTTACTAAGGGGTTGTTTGGTTCAAAGTTTTAACTTGTCACATCACATCTTAGACGTGCCACACCTCCTTAGCCTTGTTTTGTTTATTGCCATAGTTGTGGCGCCATATTTTCTTAGCACCTTATCCCACATGTTATAGATTTAATCGCTTGCCTAATCTCGTCACAAGTGTGACTTATAATTTGTTGGCCACAAAAAAATATGGCAAGCCAAAAAAGAAAAATATGGTGAGCCATATGTCTAATATGAGTTGTGACAATATTAGGTATGAACCAAACAGTCCTCTTTGGGCCTTTTTTAACTTCAGCTCCCTAGGGCTGGAGAAAGCACGAGCAGATTGAGCAACCACCGTCGGCGCTGTGCTCACTATAGGTTCTACTGGCACTGACATCAATGCCGTACACTTGAATAGAACTCTATCTCCCCATTCTAATTCGTACTTAACAAAAAGAAAGAAGAAAAATACAAAACAGATTCCGTTGCCGTGGGAAGGTCAAGTTTGAGTTGGTGGAGGAGGGCTATGTAGCCACTATGCCCCGCGAGGTAAAAAGAAGAAAGTGATCTTGAGCTGGGGAGAAGGTTTTCGGGGTGAAAGAGTAAGAGATCAATCTCGTAGTCACCAGCATAAACAACAGTTTGAGAAGCAAATAGTTGAGTATATTTTTGAAATACAGAGAGGTTAGTGGCTTCAACATCACACAAAGAGGGATAGATGCAACAATTTTTGATGCTAAAAACTCCAATTTAGACTCAAACTGCAGGGGCAATAAAACAATTTAGAATATACGATAGTGTTACTAGTTTTTTTACATCTATTAGGCATTTTTACAAATACATAGAGGGAAGTGGGATGTGTAACCAAGACAATACACCTCAACGCTATCTTATTGAACACATAAAGGAAACCGGTTTCTTTCACTAAGACAACAATTATGGCCGTGTAGATGTAGGGTCCACGTTGCGCAGGTATGGCGTCCACGGCCAACTTGACGAGCTTCACGTTCTCCCGCGCTCACAGTGCGTTGTGCTGGCATGCTCGCATCAGCAGCTCTAGCAGACATCATGGTGGATTAGCTTTGGCCATACGAAGAAAAGAGAGACGAGAGATATGACATAGGAGGGAAAGAAGAGAGAGAGAGAGAGGAGCTAGAGCCTAGAGGTAGAACAACGGGCCTAAAGTTAAAAATGTTGGTTTATCCCCTAGTTAAAATTACGACAGTAGCCAAAAAGACAGTTCATATAATTTACTTAAAAAAAATGATGTCTTCAAAATTCTTATATCTGTTGTGAATGTCGGAATATAAGTTCAATTCATTTAATATATATGCTTAAAATTGTATAATTTATCTGATAATAAGTACACGACAAATAAAAAGCACAGACCAATAAAAATTTAAGTTAAATTTACAGCAGAAACCATTCAATTTCTTAATCCCTAGTTTTCATAGCAGGCTCCCTGCCCGGACAAAACAATGGGCTGAGCGTGCTTGAGGGGCCTAATGGGCTAGGATAGGATTAGGGCTGAGATGCTCAAAGGATGGGGTTGGTTTGGGCAAAAAGTTTATGTAGTGGGTTGGGGTGGGGTTTGGGCTACTGTATAAAGAGAAATGAGGCTGGAGTGGGGTTCGGGGTGGGCCACAGTCCATCAGGTTTAAGTCCAACATACAATTTACTCAAAAAAAATGATGTCTACAAAATCATTAATCAAATTCCAAACAGGCCTAAGCCCACGGTGAGTTTACAGATGGGCCGTAAGAGATTGCCATCCTGCTAGGTGAGGTGGAGGGCCCACAGTGTTTGCGCGGTTTCCACGGCTCGTCGACATACTCGATCGGTCATCGGTCACACGTTCGTGCTATACAGCGGAGGACGCGTCGCGGAAGCAAAATTTTTCTAAGCCAGAATTGAGAGAGAGAGGAAAGGACAAAACCCTAACCGCGGCGCTCCGCCCCTTTCGCCGCCGGATTCCCGTCCTCCCACAGCCTCTTCCGCCCGTCTCTCCGGTGTATCTGCTCCGAAGGAGCCTAGGCTTCCCGCCACCGGTTCAGCAACCGCCCACCATGTCTTCTCAGGTACGGGTCTCCTCCTCACCTTGCTCTAATTTGTCGCCGCGGAGCGGTCGGGGATTGATTGCTGCCGGAATCCACCCGCCGCCGCTGGGTGGTGTGTGTTGGTGGTGGTGAGCGTAGAACTTCGGCTCGATTTGGACCCGTTGCTTCTCGATCACCCTTGGATCTCGCCGCAAAAGCTCACGCTCGCGGTGTTTATCTGTTTGCAGGTCGACAACCGCAGCCAATCTGCTGGAAAGCGCGCCCGCACCGACGGTAGGTTACTTCGCCACATCGTTTAATCCGTGTCTCCCCACTGTGTAAGCTGCATCTGAGGTGAATTTCATTTTTGGAACGAATGACTGAATGACTGACACTCAGGTGGTCGGCGTGAGGACGATTGGGTTTGCCCCAGCTGCCAGAACGTCAACTTTGCCTTCCGCACCACCTGCAACATGCGCAATTGCAACCAGTCCAGGCCCACGGACTATACGGTACTTGTGATTGCCATTGATGTGTGCTTATGTGGTTGATCAGTTCCACTTCTTGTGATTTTGCATTTACCTTGTGGTGCTGTTGCCTTCTATTCAGAAGGATATGCAGAAACCTATGCAGACGCCACCCCACTTCCCCATGTCGGGGGGATACATGAGCCCAGGGACGCCGCCATCCATGTACCTTGGTGGTGGTGCTCCCCCGTATGGCACCTCCCTCTACGGCGGGCCTGCTTTGCCACGTTATGGTATCCCTCAGTTCCCTGGGGGTTCTGGATACCCATATGGCTATGGCGGCCGCCTGCCAATGGGGAGCCCCTATGGGCCGCCGATGCATATGGCAGGGCCTCCTCCGTATTCTGGTGGCTCAATGATGGGGCCAGGTAGGAGTGATACTGATAACAATATCTACTGTACTAACTGCTAAGCACTTGATTTATTAGATACAATAGGCAGAATTTTCGAGACCATATTTGTCCTTTGTGCAAAATCTTAGCATGACCAGAATGGGATTCTACAGAAAATATTCTTTTGTCTGACATTTATTTTCTATAGTTACTGGATAGAAATGCTAGCATGTAAACTGTTATAGACAAAATAGCTAGTACTATCTTATCTTATGGTTTGGGTTGTTGTTGTTGCAGTTTATGAGTTAAATGCATACGTGATAAAAAGTCACCAACACTTTCTGTATCTGTATCCTGACTTGTGTGACACTATTCCTCACTTTTTTATCTATCTAATTTCCCATCCTCTAAATAGGTGGAATGTATGGGATGCCCATGGATAGATATAACTTGGGCTTACCTGCTGGTCCTGGTGCAATGGTAAACTCCTTTGGATTATGATTACTTTGCTCATGCATATTAGTATGATTTAATTTTTATTCCCTTATATACAAACTATTGTGGGAGGTTGTCACTTTGTGCTCTGTGGGTCTAACTGTCGAAGGGAAAGTGTCCTTTGTTATTGTGTTGTGATACATCATCATGAGAAAAGGTCGCAACTCATATTTATATTATTCTTTGAAGGGCATGAGGGCTGGTTCCTATTCTGAGGAAGGATCCCAAAAGAAACCTGCAGGTATATATTTGCAATGCAATGAGTTTTAACTGTTCATTGATTTTTTTTGTCCATCGATTGATTCGTCACGTGAACTTTATTGTAGGAGCTGGGCGCGATAATGATTGGAAATGCCCTAATTGCAACAACATTAACTTTGCATTCCGGACAGTATGTAACATGAGAAAATGTAACACACCAAGACCTGAAAACCAGGTTTGATCACTTGAGAGCTTTGTACCATGCGAATTGCCACTTATTGTATTACTACTTTTAAATTACAAAATAACATTGTTTCTATAAATCTAAAATCGGTCAAAGTTTACAAAATTACATGAATAAATCTGCCTTGGTTTGATTGGCTACAGAACAAGTTATTGTACTGCAATGTAACATGGAAATCATGCTTTAAAGTTAACCTTGTGGCCACAAATTTTAATTGTCTACTTCATTGTTTGAGCACCAGGACCTGAGTACTAAGTTGATAACCTTTTCTTTTGAACTATCATTCTTTCAGCTCAAAACAAGATCTACTAGATTTCTCTTGGTGTGGCAAATCTGGAAACCCTCTGCATAGCAATATATTGTCCACTCTACTACCTTTGGCCATTAGTGACTGCTGCCATGCAGTTGCAAACCATTGATTTTCAATAGTGCAGGAGAGTGTGATAAACTGTTTCAAGCTATCACTTGAGCTAAGCAGTTAGTATGCAAATTTCTAGTAAAATAGTCTGAGCTGTTTTGTTTTCCTAATGGTGTTCGCTTTCATGTATCCTTTTGTTATTATTTCTCATGCTTTGGCTTCTCTAGTTGTTTTGTAGAGTTAAACCATTATGCTTACTGTGCTCATAGTTTGCATATTAACTCTTGTGCAGGGATCCAGACCTGATAGTTCAAGGGGTCCAAGTAAGTTTAACACTATGCATGGAGTGCCTTATTTTTATGATTTTTTTTTTTATGTACCATAAGGCGCTAATGCCTTGAAACCAGTAAATTCCAAGATCCCCTTATTAGAGACATCTTATTTCCACATTGAATAAATTCTGCATGTCACTTATGCTGTTATGCACTGGTTCTTCTAAATTCTAATGGTTTCATCCTTTTAATTCTATATAAATTTTACGTCTAATATTTACATGGCAGAACCAAAGATGCCAGAAGGTAGTTGGAAGTGCGAGAAATGCAATAACATAAACTACCCATTCCGCACAAAATGTAACCGGCCAAGTTGTGAGGCAGAAAAGCCATTTCAGACGAACAACACAAATGATTTGTCTGCTGATCAGGACAACCAGGTGTGATTCAGAACTTCTAGTATGGTTCAGTATTTGCTATGCCTTTCTTTAAAACAGTATAATTTGCATGCCCTTATGTTTTCAATACAATAGTTTCTTTATTTGCTTGTCTTCATGATCTCTTGCGCATGGCTTGATTTATCATGTCCTTACTGTTACAGTGAGTCCTAGAACAGTCTTGAGGGTCAAGAAGGTCCAGCGTCGTCGTCAAGGTTCAGTCTGAATGTCTGTGGTCTATCTGTGTCAGTAGTTGCTGCTGTATTCCCCTTGAGACCTTAGTTGAGTTGCCGTCCTAATGGTAAACATTTTGGAGTGGCAACTGTGTCATGGATTTCTTTATTGCTACAGATTTTGGTCAAGAACATCCCTTGTTAATTTGTCATATACTCCTGATGCTTGGTTGCTTGTCTTGGTTGCTCGTCCTCTGGGAAAATGGCAATTTATTATATAAATTTTCGACTAGCTTTTTGTGTCTTAGATTGCTACCTGTGCTATGAAATGTTATTAGACTGTTCATGGTGTTGTCTCAGTTTTGTCAAAATTGTGTGTGTTATCTTTATTTCAATGCAATGGTTTGGTATCTCAAATAGGTTGGTTCTTGCTGATGGCTAGTGATGGTGTCCTTTTTTTTCCCTTTCGTTCTAAAAATATTGGAGAGGCTCTTGGCAGGTAGATTCTCAATTTCTCATTATATGTTTGCCTGGGATTCTCTTCACAGTTTGTCTCCACATTTTGTACTGAAATTTATTTCGGAGAACAACCTCCCTGGTTCTAGTGTTTGTAGCAGCGGTTAGGTCTCAGAAACAAGTCGACTACAAGGTGTAGCTTGGTGTCTTGGGATGGTAGTTACACCTCTTTCAATATTTCACCTTTATCAGAACATAAATAAAATTTGGTTAGCTTGGTCTTGGTTTCTCCCACAAAATTTTCTTATCTTTGTAAAAATTGGTATATTGGTTAGGAGACCTAGAAAACCATTGTCTGAGGTTCATGTTTATATTCATTTGGACCATGGACCTTAGCTTAACTTCCATTGTTGTCAACAGATCAATTGGTTCCTACAGCCAATGTAGAAATTAATTGAGAAACTGTGATTTTTCAGTCTTCTAAAAATTTTTCTTTGGCATAGTAGCGTCAGAAGTTCTAGAAGTCTACTGTTGTTTGCCTTTACATGTTGTGTAAGTAGGCATGCATGTTACTTTCTGACAGTGACAGGCTCGTAGAGATTACAGAATCCTGTTATATGTTATCATGTTATCTGGAGCTTAGCGTATTCAAGTTTTCCCATTCTGATGTGCTTGATTCAAAGAGAGGACCCTTGATGAAACAGTGAATCCATGTGCATCATCACATTGTGGAGTGGTAGACTCGTACCATTGCATGCTTGGTTCGACTGTGACTACTCGACTGACTGGATGCCATTAAAATTAGTTGTTGTCATGTAATATTGTGAAGCTTTTATCAAAGCTGCAACTTTCACATGACTTTCAAGACAACAATGATCAACCAAAGGTGGATCTTCCTTCTGGCGGTGCTGCTGGAGTACCAACAAGTTCGCACGCCCTGCGAATGGCAGCTCTCAGTGAGTTGCAGAACAGTCTTATGAGCTGATACCCATTTCATTTTCAAAACAAGGTGAGAACTTTGCTCCATGTGGTGCTTCTCTTAGGAGCAGCTGACAGTATTGCATGCAGTGATCTAGCTAAGGAAGTTGGAAATGGGAAACATCGTGTGATGGCCAGCCCCTTGATGTAAGATTGCAAAAAGGTCTATTGTCTGTATGGAGTGCACACCGGAAGCATAGTCGTTTTTTTGAGTGCTCGATTGCTTCTTACCGTAAAGTCTAATACCAGTGTGAAGGTGTTTTTCCTTCTTTCTTTCTTTAGTTCATTCATTCTTTTTTTCCCCTCTTTTTGAGACGGTATCCTGGAGCACACTGTAATACTCTAATGCAGGTGCTTAAGATTTTGCAGTGCAACTGTATGTTGCCGTGCCCAAGAAAGTATAATATAAGTTGTGCGGGCTGTGCGACTAAATGCGTTGGCCATTAGATGCATGACAGCCTTTCCTTTGAAATGCGTTACATGCAGGGTAGCCTTTTGTTGGAAATTTCCGACATGCTGCTGCCTAGACGTAGTTGTCCCGAAAATGAAGCCGCCTTGAGATCTGTTTGCGGTTGAAATAACTCTGATGCGCATGATCGACGCAAACATTCTCTCTGTTTTTGAACGCTGGACGAAAGATTTGCAAAATTCCTGTGAAAATTTTAACGTTATCGCTGCGTTCATCTCAAAGTTTACTGTGTGTCTCAGCGGCCAACGCTAATCAGTAATCAGGTGCTTAGGTAAGCTATTTTATCTTTGGGTACTTCTTGCACCGATCGAAGAGGTGCGAAACCATATATATTTGATAGCCTTTTGTGGTACGGTCCTTATATGAACACTACCCATCCTTCACTAACCGATTGATTTAGGAGTAATATTTTGTATCCAACGACATCATTAGTGAACATACAAGGGGGCTAAACGTGTGCTTATGCAGGAACGAAACAAGGCGGTGGAGCGGGCTCAACAACATGGTGCAGCAATGCGTCATGCTGGACTCGTGCAATGAACATTATATTGTTTCTTGTGGAGAAAGAAAAGAGCACCCAAAAAATCTCCCAGAAAACATTTCAACCATGATAAAAAAAAAGGGTCTATAAATGCCACAACCAAAACAAATTAGGAGTGGAGGTATATAGACAATCTAACATAGTCAAACACATAAAAAATATGCACAATATTTGGATGCTTGTTAACTAATATCCCAAAGAAAAAAAAGGGTAGTATTATTATCCTCAAGATACATAGAAAGTAACACAATCTTCAAGATATGATAACCAACGACAAAAATATAATGGAAGTGGATCGACATACTCAGGAACAAGAGTCAAACTGTGCCGATGGGAGTGACGCATGAAGTGCGCGTCAGTGTTCCTACTTACGTGCATATACATATCTGCAAGCACATAATCATCATTTAAGTTTAATGTGACCATTAACACGACGTTCTTCGAGCAAATTAAAACATAGCATAATTAGAGGTGTGTCGTGTGTCTTAGTTATAGGTGGTCAAATGTGTCTCCCGGACAGGTACGGTCCAAGGTCCGGTCCGACACGGTTCGTTAAGGCACGGCTGTTATAGCGGGCCGTGTCGTGTCGGTCCGCGTGTCAAAGTCTCGGTCTAGGCATGACTCATAAAGATGCTGGGCCGTATCGGTACGGGTCTGAATTAGCATATAGGCTGGTCGTCGGTTTATTTGCACGTTTGACCCATAAGCTTTGAAAATGTGAAAAAAAAAATAAAAAATGAAGAAAAAATATTATAGAAAATTAGGAAAAATAGAAAAAATAGTGAAAAAAATTAGAAAAAATAAGAAAAAATAGGAGTCGGCCCAGGCACGGCTATGAAGACAGCCTAGTTAATTAAGCTGGTCTCTGTAGCTACCTACACACGTAGTATATGGCATGGACTCCTGCAAAAAAAAAGTCAGATGCATCGTGGTTTCTACTTCTGTGGTAGGAGAAGCGGCGCGGCCGCGGCTCAACCCTCGGTCGCTCACGTCCGCCACCGTCGCGGCGGCGCGCGCGGACAAGCGTCGCGACGTCGCGCGGCGACACGCACCGCACGTCGTACGCGCTCCGTGCGTCCGTCCCCGGCCTCGATCGGCGCCCGTGCCGGGGCACGCCCGCGTCGCCTATCCAACGGCCCCCGGCTCAGCTAGCACAGTGAATTTGCACGTATATACAACTAGCTTGTAACAATTTATGCACTAGTTATACAACTTTCAATAGAAAACTTCTAAAATTTTATCAAATATAATTATAATACAACTGCTCTATTCGTTTTAAAATAAATCAATTCCTATAGTTTAAACTTTATCTTAAAATAAATCAATTCCTACATACTTTTGGTCAAAAATCAAGAAATTTTATCCCTTCAATACCCATAAGCTATCTACCCACCAATACTCATTTTCTATTTATAAGGGATATTTTACTCACTTTCTCTCTATTAAATATATATTGAGATGTCAGGAGTGGGTTTTTTTTGAGACTAGAGTATAGCGTAATTACAATATAACTTAGGTGTAAGTCACACGTAACTATACAATCCACGCCATAGCTCAGTGGAAGAAGAAAGTGCACGGGATTTTTGTTTCTCCCACCACGCAAGAATCTTGGCGTGTATCCAACTGCCAACACGACTCTTGGCACACATGTAACGGCAAAAAAATCGATAGGTTTCTCCCCGATTTTTTGTAGAATGTAAAATAGCAAATCCAGACATTTTTTATATTCCTTTAAAAAAAGTTAGTGGTGGTGGTAGTTAATCTGTCACCCTACTAACTTTCATTGTAAATTTTATAAATTACCGTTTAAACTTCTTAATACTAAGAAACAACCAAATCTAGTTGGATAGATACATATAAATCAAATCGTGAATATTCCTTGTAGAAAAAAAGATGAATAACACATTACATGGAAAATATACTTGTTAATTATTTATGGCAGTATTATAATACATTTTTCTTTTATATATAGCAAAGCATGAGTATTCAGCTAGTATTACTGATATGTACATACATATATACACCTTGTGTCAATGTTGTGATAATCCAACTATTACATATTAATGTAGGATAGCAAAGAGATGAGAGTGACTGCATAAATTCTAGAGTGAAGTGCACTAGTTATCTCTAAACTTGTCACCTTGCTTTATTTAGGTCTCTATACTTTGAAAATACAAATTTAGATCCTAGAACTTGCGAAAGGATGTCATTCCGGTTCAAAATTGCTATGTCCTCTGCAGGGTCCTACGTGGCGCTTATGTGGCTGCCACCTCCGCTCTCTCTCTCCTCTCCCTTTTGTTTTCTTATCCACTTTTTTTCTCCTTTTTTCCCTAGAGCTTGTCTGCAACCACCACCCCCAAAGTCCCACCGCGCCTCATCTCCTCCGTCGAAGAAACGAGGAAGAAGAAAAAAAAAAGAGTGAAAAAAGAAAAAAAGAAAAGAAAAGAAAACAAAAGGGAGAGGAGAGAGAAGATGGGAGGTGATAGCCACATGAGTGCCACGTACTATCCTAAAGGAGACATGATAATTTGGAACCTTGATGACATATCTTAACAAATTCTAGGACATAAATATATATTTTAAAATATAAAAACCTAAATAATATAACGTGATACATTTAGAGACCATTGATATACTTTACTCTAAATTCTACGTATATATCGCTAGGAACGTAAATGTACTATGCTAACTATGGACCATTGCACCTACTTTCTCTGTGTACTTACGTGCTTTAATCGAAACGTAGAGAGACTAGACACTAGAGATAGAGCTACGTATGCACGGACCAGCTCATTAGATAATATATCCCTATATAAATAAATAAATGAATAAAATGAAAACAAATGAAAAATGAAAATATATCTTGCAATTTGGCAAACAGACGTGCCAGGTTGCATGGACACGTGGCCTCTATCTCACGTTACTCTTGCATGCGTGCATGCCGCCACGTGTCCACCCCTCCGGCCTTTAAATCCCCCTCCCCTCTTCTCCCCCCTTTTCCCCACACCACCATTTCCATCTCCTCTCGCCTCCTCCTCCTCCTGCGTGCATGCCTCACCATGGTGCCGCCGTTGTCGGATGCCATGGTGCAGCAGGCGCCGAAGAACCTGGGGCTGAGGGGCGTGCGGCGCCGGCTGTGGGGGAGGTGGGCGGCGGAGATCCGCGTGCCGCGCGCCCGCTCCAGGCTCTGGATCGGCACGTTCCCGTGCCCAAGGACGGCGGCGCTCGCCTACGACGCCGCGCTCTTCTGCTTCCATGGCAACAACCCGCCGGGCCACCGGGCCTTCAACTTCCCGTTCGCGCCGCGCCTCTACATCGACGACCACAGGCGCTACGGCCTCACGCTCAACAACGTCAGGGCCATCGCCGAGAGGTACGCGCTTGACGTCGGCTCCTTCCTCTTCCGCCCGCTCCCACCGGCGGCGCCGCTCGTCCCCGTGTTCACAGCTGCGGCTGCGCCTGTGGTGGTGCCGGCGGCCAACGCCGCTGCTACCATGGTCGCCGCCACCGCTGCAGCTGTCGATCCTTACTACAGCAACGAGGCTGACAACACCACAGATGAGGACGTCATAGCTGCAGCTGACCGCCTGCTCTCCATGGATATCGACGAGGTCGCCGCCTTGATCGGCATCGTCCAGCAGGGAGAGTGACCATGTCGACAAGTTCTTAGCTAGCTGGTTACACCTTCTATGTATACATGTGCTTGTGTAACTAGCCATATGTATGCAGGTCTTAAGGACAACATGCTCATGCATGCTCTGGAGTCTAGAGCTCTGGTCATGGAATAAATTGGTAGTAGTAGTACCGTACTTTGTCATGCACCCTGTGTGTATATGATCCTTGTCTAAGGTGTGTAATAATTGGTTCTTGAAAAGGAACTCCATGTTATATAATATGAGATGGATGTTTTCATCAAATGGAAATTGCAGTTGTTTCTCATGTGTGATTCGGTGCAATTTTGCAGTGGTAACATAGAGGGTGAGAGGAAAAAAGGGCGCGAAATCGACCGTTGGCGTGAAAGTTTGAATTTGAAATCGCCAAGTGGAATGCTTTGAATTCCGCGGTCTAACTGCCTTACAATTCAATCTGGAGGATGCCAGAAGCATTCTATTTGAAGATACCGGTGATCATGAGCATGTGAATTGTAGCAAGGGTCGAATGCCAATTAACCGATTAACCTTTTCATGCTTGGGGAATATATATGGTCAAAAACTCACCATGCATGCAAATAAGTCCAAGAAATATGAAGCGAATATATAAATGCATGAACTCCTACATATGAAAATAAATCTAGCCATAATGGTTGAACTTGTACAATCAAAGTCTATAGCAACAGAGAAATCAAGAACTTTATGTGTTGAAAAGCAGAACGGCTTTCAATATTTCCTTTCGTTTCCTCCTTTTGATATCTCCTCGTATTTTCCACTCTATCAAAACTGTAGAATGACTATATAAGAGGAGGAATTAATGTGCAGGATTTAGGCAAGGCTGCAAGAGATATTTTTGAAACTAGCTAGATAGAAAGTAAAAGAACTAAATTAATATTCGAATTCCTGTTTTATAAAGAAAAGTAGTGAACTCCCCTCACCTTGTGCTCACATGCATATTAGAAAAACCCCTTAAAAATAAGCTATATGTGCAAAACCATACAATTCCAACAAAAATTTGTCATAATTCTCTCCGTCTTTTTGAGCGTATATTAAGAGGGTGCACTCATGGTTATGCGTCTATGACATGCATAGTGGTATAAGTGTGTTCTTTCACTCTCTTTGTAGAAAAAAATAATTACACGGTTTATTAGGAAAACAGTGTTTGATTTTAAGTGGTTAACAAGTTTCAAGCAGAGTTGACCAGAACATATAGCAATTAAAGTTGCCGTTTCTTTTTACTACTTGAGACATGTCCAAGATTCATATAGCTGGAGATGTGGGTGAGGTCAGGGAATGATGGCATCTTCCTAGCTTGGAGATGTCATGCAAAGATAAGTACTCTACTGAGTCTACTCATCAGTTGCAAGCAGTTTTGGTGTACGCTAATTTTCAACACATCAATCATTTAGCTATATCTTTCTTTTGTACTCACGTGCACGGTGCACGTCATGCTATCTTGGACAACATGCCGGTAGCCGGTAGCCCTTATGGCGAAAATTCTCCTCTAATCATTTTCAATAATCGTTTATGTCCTACACACATCTTTGATCGATCAATAATCCATTGTAGTCTAGCTGGTTAGGATACTCGGTTCTCACCCGAGAGACCCGATGTATATAATTCATCTCTGAAGTATATTTTTTTATAATATTTTTATTTCATCTTTGACGTATATATGGCCTTTACTCTTTTCATTTAATCTTTGACGGTACATGGCCTTTACTCTTTTCATTTCATCTCTGAGGTATATATGGCCTTTACTTTCATTTCTTTGTTACTTCATAGAACAAAGTTCGAGTCTAAAAGTGCTCAATTCAATCCCTTAACCTGAATTCCTAGAATTTGATGAAGAGCCACCCGACCATGAGGTGTTGGATTTCAGTGTTCTCTCATGAACAAGTTTCAGGCTGCTGCTGAAGTTGAAGTGCTGAACCTACGAATAAAGGTAATCTCTCAGCAAGAGAGCGAGCCTGTCCAGGAGGCATTGCATGATGCTCAGCCTACCAAATGTTAGTGCTAAGGTTAAACCAAAGAGACACTGACAATAGTGAACAACAATTCAGTTTTAGTTTAAACGATATGCTTAAACAAAACCAGGAGTAGTCGCTACCAGAATCTACGAAGTTCCCTAGTGCCAAAAACACTTGGGATATACAGAAAAACACTCGGGAACGACGTTCCCGAAGGCCAACCTTCAGGAAAGAGCATTCAGTATAGATTATTCGGGAAACCTTGGGTCTCCCGAGTTTTTTCGTGTACACTCGGTAATCAAGTGGCTCCCGAGTGTTATAAATACTTTTGGGAAAGAATTTGCACACGAGAAAGCAATACCACGTGTCAGGTCTACGAGGCACAATGAGCACACTAGGGAAAGAATTTGCACATGGTAAAGCAATACCACGTGTTAGATTTGTGAGCCACAATGAGCACAGTCGGGAATTACATTACATATTTTAGATTATATCAACGATATACACATGTATTCAGATAAGTGCCCATTCATAGATATGAGATGAAACAACCACAAGTTAGCACCCAGCCACACTATTGTATTTCACCACTTGAAAAGGAAGCACCACACATTACATATTATAAAAGACCTCTAGCAATTATGCATTGTAGGCAAGACATGGATGACCAATACAATAGCACGGTTTTACTTGTTCAAGTCGTTCAATCTATGCCATCTGACGTATCCAAAAGTTACAAGTAGTTTAACAAAATAGTAATTTAACAAGTTAGACAAATATAGTGTATATGTACATGTCGAGAGGTTAATAGGAGATAATCCACATGTTCTTTCTTTAGCACCCAGCTGCTAAGTCATTAACAAACCGTTTAGTGCTAGAGATTATACATTTTGATTAATGGAGCTTGCAAATAAATTTTTGTAGTCCTATAATTTGTCATTTGAGAATAGTGTAGTCAGATGCAAGATATAAAAATATGTAGCAATGACATATATCTTTCGGCGACAAACTGAAGTGGTCCATTTGGACTAGTTTCATCGTTCTGGAGTAGGCTACCAACAAGTGCAGCATCTCCAGCCTGACCATCTATAGCAGTCCATGCTACCGTTGATCCAATTATTCCCTATAGTATTAAGAGCTGATGAGATCGATCAAATAGTGTGTCAAAATGGATTCCAACTTTAGTCAAACAGTGATAAGGTGTCTAACCTCGTTAGATGCTACGTCATGGTGACGTGGGAACCAGGGTCCTCCGCATGACGGGCACGGGATAGCTTGACACCATGTCACCGGTTCCCCAAGCACGGGAGATGGCCTAGGCCCATCGTGAGGCCCGAGAGCTCTCTCCACGCTCTGGAAGAAGTTGGAGTATAACAAGCGCACTGAGCTGCGATGAATTTCGAGCGGCAACCTACCCAAGAAATGCCATTTGAGGTCCCGAGCAAGTTGCCTGGGGCAAGTGCCAAGCCATTAGCTAGGATCGCCCCCAAAGGGTGGTTCCGAGGACAATGTCCCCGAGCACCTACGGGCCAAAGGTCCCATAGATCTATGCTCGGAGGCCAGGTAGTGTCATCGAGCACCTGCGAGCCATGAGGGCCCGTAGGTCCGTGCTTGGGGACCGAACCACGCCTAGCCATGTGGGACGGCAGGACAGTGCTCGGGAGCCAAGTGACGCCTCCGAGACCCCGTACACCATCCCCTCTGGTGGAGACATGCCATTAGATGATAGCCCTGTAGAAGAAGAAACTGATAGAACTTATCTAGTTTATTTTGAAATGACAGTAAGGTGATGGACAATTGTGTCAATAGATGATCCTTTCGCAGTCAGAAGACAAGGATTTTCCAGAATCTGTGGCTAACACTTCCGAGCTGATGATGTGGGAGGCAATCTAGATTGGAGAGAACTGTATCCATACAAAACTATCAGGTAAATGGCTCATAAATAATGTAGACTAGTAAAGCAACAAGGTGTACAATAATAGTTGGTATCTAGATAAACCAGCACACATTTTATTTCGGAAGCAACATAATTCACTCTATTACAGCTGTAGTTATTTTGTTTATTACAATTCATATAGAAACAATTGCCTGTCATTCAGAGTAGAATAAGGCAGCCAACTTCTATATACATGAAAATACATAATAGAAGGGCACGATTAGTAAAGCTGCCTGATGCATTTTAGTTCACAATAGAACTTTCACATATAGCATTTTTAAGTTGTACGATGTCTCTTTTTATTAGAAAATTCCTCCAACTTCTATATACATGTGTGTGTAGGCAGGATGTAGGTGGGAAGTGATGGACCCCTTGTCAGTCTCTCTTGTACACATTTGGTGTTGGCGCCGGTGGAAGAAAATTTGGCGCCAGGCGGAAAAAATCTCGTGCCTTATACAGCCGCACCGATTTAAGCTCATAGGTCTCCGCACCGGAAAAAATTATATGTAAATATATTTGTATATATTTACACTTATATTTTTTGTACTTTTCTATTAAAATATATATGTGCACTTTTCTATTAAAAAATATATGCACTTTTTCATAAAAACAAATGTGCACATTTCCATAAAAAGGGAAAAACATAGATTTGTACATTTCTAAAAAACATATTTGCATATTTGTACAAAAATTTACATGGTGCACAATTCTAAGAAATAACATATTACAAAAATTTACATTTTTTTAAAAAAATCATATGGACATTTAAAATAAACATCCACACATTCCCATTAAAAAACATCTACACATTACCATTGGAAAAATCATCTGCACTTTCTTTTTTTTATTTTCTAAGAATATTTCTATATGCATATTTTTGTAAAATATTTTCTCTATGCACAGGAGTGTTGCACTCTACATTTAATATATTTGCGCTTTAAAAAACATATTTGTACTATTTGTGCAAACAAAAACTAAATAAAAACATTTCCAAAAAAACACAACTGCACATTCAAAATTTAAAACAATCTCTGCACAAGCGCACATCTGCAAAGTGTATTTGCACTTTTAAGGAAAAATATATTTGTACTTTTTTGTGCAACATAAAATAAATATTGGCATCTGCACATTTCCATTTTCAGTCTGCACATTTCCATTCACAATCTGCACATTTCATGCACCAAAAACAATTACATCTGCACATTTTCATGTACCAAAAATTCACATTGCACAATTCCATTAAAAAAAAAGTTTCTACACAATTCCATCGCGGAAACAAGTGCACATTTCCATCTGCACAAATAAAAACACAAGTGCACATTTCCATAAAAATTGAATATTTTCTATTGACAATCTAAACATTTCTATATTGACAATCTGAACATTTTCACAATTTGAACATTTTAAAAAAACATCTGCGCATTGTCATTCAAAAGAACACTTTGCACAAATCCATTAAAAAAATGCTTCACCACAATTCCATTCACCAAAAATGCATCTGCACAACTTCATTAAAAAATAGATCTGCACAGTTTTATTAAGAATAATACAACTAAACATTTGCATTCAAGAATAATACATCGGCACATTTAAAATACTTGTGCATAATTCCATACACAAAAGAAAAAACTTGTGCACAATATCATAATAAAAAGTGCACCTGCACATTTCCATTGAAGAGCCATAATGTAAACATTTCCATTCTAAAAAATAATACATCTACCCATGTAAATACTTGTGCACAAAAAAAAATCACAGTACACATTTGAACAAATAATAATGCACATTTTCTACATGCAAAAAGGAAAACTGCCAGTTTTCATTCTTTCTTTAATCCCACAAAAGTAGATATACCTTGATTTAAATTCACCCAACATGCAAAAAGGAAAACTGCCGGAGTGGGGGCTGCCGAGCTTGACATCGCCGCTTGCTCCGCCGTCGGATCCTCTGCTCACGAGCTCGTCACCAAGCTCAGGCGCCGGCGCCGCTTGCTGCCCCGGCGCTGGCGGACGCTCTGCCGCGCGAGCCGCTGCCAGATCAACGCCGCCGGCGCCGGGTCGCCTCCGGTTAGCCTCGCCGGCGCCGGAGAGAATGGGGGAGAGAGGGGCGTCGTCCTGCTGGATCTGGATCTGGTGAGGAGAGAGAGGGGGGAGAGAGTCATGTAGGAGAGAGAGATGTGATATTTTATAGACGAAGAAAAACTGATTTCAAATTACTTATTATTATTATAGGATTTAAAATTTTTACTAAAATACTTATTATTTTCACATTCTAAAATAGATGTGAACTTTTCTCTCTACCGTTTATCAATAAAACCACACATTAATATACTCACAATTCTTATTGGATCATCTCAACTAATTAGAATTAATGAATATTTTAAAAATATAATTATAATGTATTTAACGAGGGTAACATTTTAATTTACTATAGTTTCTTGATTAGTGTGAAATTTGATAGAACAATAAATAATTTGGAACGGATGGAGTATAATATACGGTGGGCCCATCGTATACAAACATTCTTTTGTTTCCTGATTTTTGGCGCACGAATCTCGATGAACATTTTGGACGGTTTTAATATGGATGGCCAGTGTAATCGATTGCTACTCTATACTTCTATATTTTTATATTTCAAGATAGATCCATAGGATTATTATAACATAAGTAATTCACCAACAACTGAAGAGATAAGTACCGATCGACATCACAACGCCACGGTTTCTGTCTTAAAAATATACACATATATAAGCACGATACTATTACACAAATAGTCACAATATAGTAATTGTCTAGCAATTGAAGGCAATATATAATTGGTGGATCAGCTTGCCGCACCTTCAGCCCGTTAATTAATTTAATTAGTTGGCAGTAGCTGCAGGCCGCTCCAGGATGCCAGCATGCATAAGCAACGCCCAGACATGCGTCACAAACTCGCCACCTTGCTCAAGAAATTCTATATGACCAACTACATTATCGGATGAGGCTATATACAGCATCAACTCTGCCCAGAAATCAGCCAGTAGGTTCCACTTGTTTTCCTGGTCATCCATGCCCTCCAATTGCACGCCAAGTTTAGCGCCCTTGGCCAAATTATCGGCTCCTTCCCTGTCCTGCAGTTGCCTTAACTCTAGTTTTGTCGACAAGGTGTCTCTTGCTTTGTCTACTAGTTCATCAACCCGCGACTCTGTCTCTATTGGCTTGCCAGGAACCAACTCTGGGCAAAAGCAACCAAGTATGCACAGTATTTAGACAAGCTGGTGGCAACAAAACGGCTAGTTTCAATTTGTGCCATAATATTATAGGTTCTATTCAGTTCTGATTTCTCACAGTAGCTAGTTGCAATGTGCCAGATCAGTATGACATGAGCTAGAGTAATTTCATCGTTGGTTTGGCATGCCCAGTACAGCTGATCAATCATAACATTGTTGGTTGTTTTATCGGTTTAGAGATAAGATAAGAGATAGAATCCGTGATCGGTGGATTCAACCGAATGTCCTAAACCGAAGGAAACCCCCGAGCCCCACTAGTGCACATATAAAAAGAGAAATTGGAGAAGAATGGGACGCCGCTCTGTCTCCGTCTAAAAAAACCCTAATTACTGTACCCGATCCACAAAACGCGCTAGAAGGGGTTCGTGAGGTCCTTCTACATCTCAACACCGGCGACCAAGATTGATCAAGCCGGCGTTGGCACACATCGGCACAGAGAAGCAACAGAAGAAGAAAAAGAAAACAGAGAAGAAATCAAATCGAGATGGCTTCACAAGCAGGTCAGTGATTAGAATTAATTTTCCGCATAGGTGATTGAATTTCTAAGGGGATTAAACTCAGTGAATCAATTCTATTCAACACTGTAATTTTAATTTCTCCAACATTGTGGTATCAGAGCAAAGCCCCTTAGAATTTAATCCCAAAATTTTCATCCCTTAGTAAAGCCATCATCAATTAACTCGGCGAAACCCTAAATCCCCAAAATCCCTAAATCCGAAAAACCCTAATTTGAATAAGACCCAAAATCAACGCGAATACAATGAAATCGGGATTATCTTACCCGGTTCGTCGTCTTCGCTGCCGATGTGCTCGCATCCGTGCGTCGCCGTCGGGTAGCCGCCGTTGCCGCCGCGTGCGTGCCTCGGGAACTCCCTCCTCGCCTCGCCGCTAAGCCACCCCGCTGCCCCAGACCGGTCTCGCGCCGTCGCTCAGCCGTGCGAGACCGAGGCTCGCCTCGGTGTTGCTGTTGCGCACGGGGAGGAGAACTGGGGTGGGAGGGGGAAGAGGAAAGACAGGCATTGGCCGTCGTCGCCGCTGCTTCGCTCGGCGCGTCGTCGCCATAGCCGTCGCCGTCACCGCCGCCGCTTGCTCGTCGAGCGCGTCGGAAAGAAGACGAGGAGAAAGGGGATCGGGATTGACCTAGGGTTAGGGTTCGGCCGCCGCCGCCGATTTTGTTTAATCCGGTGAAAAATGATCTCAGCCGTCGGATTGAGATCGGATGGCGCTAAGATATCAGACGGCGCTAACCGCGCCCGCGCCCCGCGCCTCGCGCCTCGCGCTCGCGCCTCGCTCCCACGCCCGGGCCCTTGCCCGGGCCCCTTGCTGAGCCAAATTAAAATTAAATAAATTCCCACTGTTTTAATTCATTTATCATCTTCAGAAATCCTTTTATATGCTTTCTTGGCCATTAAAAATGCTGAAAAATTATGGAAAATTATTTTGATGACTTAGAAAATTATTTCTAGCTAAATGGAACCAACGGGAAGTTTTGCTAGAAAGTATTTATGATGTGAAATTATTTTTTGACCAACGTTAATTATAATTTCATGTCAAATAAATTAATAATATTATTTCCTTAATTATTTCTGCCCAACGGTGATGTAATTAAGGATTATTCTTGTCATTTCATATATTTTCTAAATTTTTTCTGCCCAACGGTGATTAAATTTAGAAAATGAGCCTATCATCGCATGTGATTAATTGAGCCAACGCAAATTAATCATATGCAATATTTTTTTTTCTTCTATTTTTTATTGGTTATTTTCAGCATTGGGGCAGCTTAAAATTGTGACACCCCTTGATGGGACAAATTTCGCTGAGTGGAAGAACGATGTGCTATTGAATCTTGGCATGTTGGACTATGACTTAGCACTAAGAGAGGACTCCCCTGAGGAGCCCATGTACACTGACGAAATGAGTCAGAAAGTTTATGATAATACCAAGTGGAGTTACGAAGAAAAAGTGGCTTCCTGGAAAAAGTCCAACAGAATGTCTCTCATGTACATCAAGAGTACTATCGCTCCAGGAATTATTAGAGGGATTACGAACTCAAACGATGTTAAGACGTACTTGGCAAACATTGAGGAGAATTTTAAGACTTCATCTAAGAGCCATGCCAGTACCTTAATAAGTAAGCTGATCACTAGCCAGTATGATTGCAAAGGTGGTGTAAGAAAGCACATCCTTGAGATGACTCATATGGCACATACACTAAAGACCATGGACATGGAATTGTCTGAAGGTTTCTTAGTGCATTTCATATTGAACTCTCTTGGTCCTGACTATAGTCCCTTCAAGATTAATTATAATACTCAGAAAGAGAAGTGGACCGTAGCAGAATTGATCTCCCACTCAGTGGAAGAGGAAGAGCGACAAAAGGCTGATAAGCAGAAACTTAAAGATCAGCTCAACCTCATCCATACTAAAGGCAAGAGGAAGACAAATCAAGGTCAAAGCTCGGGTAGTGGCAGAAAGAAGCCATATCACCCTCATAAGTCTGGAGGGAGTAACACTGCTCAAGCAAAGCCGCATCCTCAGTCTCAAGCTTTAGCTGCCTCCACCACTGCAAGTCCATATTGCAAGTTTTGCAGTAAAGATGGACATTGGCAGAGGGATTGTCCACGCTTCCGAGAGTGGCTAGCTAAGAAAGGTATAAATGAGATTGATGAAATATCTAATGTTAATGAGTTATTTTACTCTGAATTCTCTATTAATACCTGGTGGGTTGACTCAGGTGCCACTGTGCACGTCGGTAACTCATTGCAAGGATTGACTACTGTCCAGGCGGTAGCAAAGGGGGAGCGAATCCTAAGAGTAGCTGATGGAGCGGAGATCGAAGTGAAGGCCGTTGGAGACCTAGCACTTAGACTCCCTAGTGGCTACAATTTAATTCTGAATAATATTTTATTCGCTCCCTCAATTAAGAGAAACCTTATTTCTGTTCGAGTGTTGACAGAAACTGGTTATGACTGTCATTTTTCAAAGAGAATATGTTACATTAAATTAGATAATAAAGTGATTGGCTTCGCCTTCGTGCGAGATAAGCTATTCTTGCTCTCTTTGGATGATATGGTCCTAAATGTTAATAATGCCTGCAATGATAAAGTAATGAATGTGATAAATGAGACGTCGTCGAAATTATGGCACTGTCGCTTAGGCCATATTTCTAGGGGGAGAATTGAACGTCTCATAAGAGAAGAGATACTCCTTCCCTTAGACTTTTCTGACCCGGATCATTGCATAGATTGCATTAAGGGAAAATTCACTAAAACAATAAAGAAAGGAGCCACTAGGAGCTCAAGTCCACTAAAAATAATTCACACTGATATTTGTGGACCGTTCCCGGTGACATCTATGGATGGATTTGATTCATTTATAACATTCACAGATGATTATTCCCGTTATGGTTGCATTTACCCCGTAAGCTACCGTTCCGAATCTCTTGAGAAATTTAAGATATTTAAAGCTGAAGTGGAGAATCAGCATAATGCTAAAATTAAAGTTGTAAGATCGGACCGTGGTGGTGAATACTATGGGAAACACGCTCCATTTGGGCAAATTCCTGGTCCATTTGCCTTGTATCTCCAGCAACATGGGATTATTGCCCAATATTTCATGCCTGGAGAACCTCAGCAGAACGGAGTAGCAGAACGACGCAACCGCACACTCATGGATATGGTGCATAGTATGCTGAATCACTCTACTCTGTCACCTAAGCTGTGGATTAAAGCACTTAAAACAGCTGCACACATAATCAACAGAGTGCCTAGTAAATCAGTGCCTAAGACCCCTTATGAATTGTGGACCGAAAGAAAACCGACACTCAATTATTTACGTGTGTGGGGCTGTCGTGCGGAAGCCAGAATATTTAATCCACAATTAAAGAAATTAGATCCTAAGACTGTGAGCTGTCATTTTATCGGTTATCCCGAGAGATCCAAAGGATACCGATTTTATTGCCCAGATCGGGTTACTAAATTTGTGGAGACTAGACATGCTGTCTTTCTTAAGGACAATAAATGGGGGAGCTCACAGACAAGGGAAATTAATCTTGAGGAAATTCGGACTAATATTCAAACTCCGGAAATCCGAGAGACTGATATTCCAATTATTCAGAACATCCCCATAATTTCTAATGTGCCACGTGATGTAGCACCGCCAACGGGTAATTCTGGACCGTCTGGGGCTACACCTTCTGTTGAGGAAAGTATTGAGAGTAATAATGATGATGAGCCTCAACAGATTGAAGTGACACATAATGAAGAAGAACCTCTACATGAAGATCCTCAACCTCAAGTGACAAACAATGAAACTCAAGAATTAAGAAGGTCACAGCGGGTGAGGAGATCTGCCATCCCTGATTATTATGAAGTATACATGAATGAAGAAGACATGGGGAAGGTAGACGATCCCACCTCATTTAAAGAAGCAATAAACAACAAGGATTCTTCTAAGTGGCTTCAAGCTATGGAAGATGAACTAAAATCAATGAGCCATAATAAAGTATGGGATTTAGTAGAAGTTCCTAAAGGAGTCAAAACCGTAGGCTGTAAGTAGGTCTACAAAACCAAGCTTGACTCTAGAGGGAACATCGAACGATTCAAAGCAAGGCTAGTTGCCAAGGGTTTTTCACAGAGAGAAGGAATTGACTATAATGAAACATTTTCTCCTGTCTCTAAGAAAGATTCATTCAGAATTGTTATGGCGCTAGTGGCTCACTTTGACTTAGAACTCCATCAGATGGATGTAAAGACTGCATTTCTAAATGGTGATCTAAAAGAGAATGTCTACGTGACACAACCGGAAGGTTTTGTTATGGAAGGAAAATGCCATTTAGTATGCAAGCTTAATAAATCCATCTATGGACTTAAACAAGCGTCCAGGCAATGGAACCTTAAATTCGATCAGATCATCAGACAGTTCGGATTTAAGGAGAATGAGGTGGGCAACTGTATTTATGTTAAATATAAAGGTGGTAAATTCATCATCCTAGTACTCTATGTTGATGACATTTTGTTAGCAAGCAGCGATAAGAACCTGCTGCGAGAAACTAAAGAATTCTTGTCATCAAAATTTGATATGAAAGATCTTGGTGAAGCATCTTATGTTTTGGGCATTGAGATTCACCGAGATAGGTCCAAAGGAGTGCTAGGACTATCTCAGAAAGCTTACATCTCAAGAATCTTAGAAAGATATAATATGAGTAAATGCGCCTCTTCACCTGCTACAATAATGAAGGGCGATAAATTCGGATCATTCCAAAGTCCAAGAAATGAGTTAGAATCTAAAGAAATGGACAAGGTACCTTATGCTTCAGCTGTCGGAAGCTTGATGTATGCACAAGTCTGTACGCGACCAGACTTAGCATTCGTCACAGGGATGCTTGGCAGATTTCTGTCTAAACCAGGAATGGACCACTGGAAGGCAGAAAACAAAGTTCTGCGTTATTTACAAGGAACTAAACATTACATGCTTACATACAGAAAGTCTGATAAGCTTGAAGTCCTTGGCTATTCAGACGCTGATTTCACGGGGTGCGTAGACACAAAGAAATCCACTTCAGGATATATTTTCACCCTTGCGGGAGGAGCTATTTCGTGGAAAAGCTCTAAACAAACGCTTACTGCATCGCCGACAATGCAAGCGGAATTTGTAGCGTGTTACCATGCGACGGGGCAGGCCGTATGGCTTAAGAATTTCATTCCAAGATTAAAAGTGGTTGACAGCATTGAGAGACCACTTGTTATATACTGCGATAATGAAGCTGCAGTATTCTATACGAGTAACAACAAGTCAAGTGAAGCTGACAAACACATTGACATTAAATATCATGTTGTGAAAGATAGAGTCCAGGATCAAACAATTAAGATTGAGTATATAAATACTAAATTTATACTTGCGGATCCGCTAACCAAAGGCTTACCTCCCAACTTATTTGAAGAACATGTAGCCGGCATGGGATTAAGTGATTGCCTTTGACTAAGATCCTGGAAATAGGGGATTAATTTTTCAATCAACACCCGCTAAGTTAAGATGTGAGTTTATTTAAGTATTATAGTGAACTATAGGTCTTGTAGTCTTAATGACGTTTAAAGTTGTTATGACACATTGCCTTGGGGAGCTGTTTTACTTAATAGACTTAGAAATTAATTAAGTCTCTAAATCAAGGGGAGAATGTTGGTTGTTTTATCGGCTTAGAGATAAGATAACGAATAGAATCCGTGATCGGTGGATTTAACCGAACCTCCTAAACCGAAAGAAACCCCTGAGCCCCACTAGTGCACATATAAAAGAGAAATTGGAGAAGAACGGGACGCCGCTCGGTCTCCAACTACAAACCCTAATTGTGCCCGATCCACAAACGCACTAGAAGGGGTTTGTGAGGTCTTCATCAATCCATCCGTCGGCACACACACGCAGAGAAGCATCAAGAAGAAGAGGAAGCAGAGAAGAAGAAGAAATCAAGTCAAGATGGCTTCACAAGCAGGTCAGTGATTAGAATTAATTTTCCGCATAGGTGATTGAATTTCTAAGGGGATAAACTCAGTGAATCAATTTTAGTCAACACTGTAATTTAGTTTCTCCAACATGAGATGCCTCTCATTAAATAAGAGGAGATGACGAGCGGGATGACGGTTGAGATAATATGAAAAGAAATTTGAATGAGTGGTGATAGGTGGAAGAAGTAGTACTCTATAATTGTATTTTTTTGACAAATTTTAAATGCTATAATTATATTCTTTTTTATATGGAGGGAGTAAAAAAGAATATAGTTCCTATGATTTACTACTACGTAGTTTTTATTAGATTCGAAGGATGTAGGTACTAGATCTGGAGGATATAGCTACCCCGCGCTATATCTAAATAACACAGTCCCCTGTTTCAAACTAAATATATAACTGAATAAATAATAACACAGTCCGCTTGCAGCTTTTTTAACCAAGAAAAAAGCGGGGTTGAAGGCATCAAATTAATTTTAAGTATATACTAGTACTTACTTATCTATACAAGTTGTGGTTGTACTCGACAGCAAAATATGTTACAGAAAAATATACTGCATATATGTAACTCGATTGAGAGCGAGATCATCTCAAGTGGCTTACCAGTCGCTCAGCCACTCGATCAGGTGCCGATCAAACTGAAGTATACATCTCGGCTAGATTTTGTCTTCACCGGGTAACAGCAAGTTAGCCACGCTTTGAGTCTCTTGAGGCTCCCATGCATGAATAACCTATAGAAAATGGATAGCACAGCAATATGGAGCACCAAAGTACTATGCATGCCCACTAAATGTGTGGTTGGGAAGGAGTAAGCGATAAATTAATTAATTAATGGTAAAAAGACCAGAAATATGCAATGGGAAATGTGAAGTGACAGATATGTATCTAATCTACCTGTTACTATTATTACATACACACACCCCAAAACAAGTTGAAAAGGAGCTGCCACATTTTGCAGGTATCGGTTCGTGGTTGATATTATAGGTTACCGGTCGAATGTTCGTGGTTTGCTATAGATAAATAAATAAATAAATATATATATATATATATATAATTTTATTAATATTATATATTATAAAAATTTTCTATCTATTTTTTATAGGGAATATTCACATTAATTTAGTTTTATATGTGGTTATATTTGATTATTTTTAATATTAAAATGTTGAAGGAGCTATTTACAAAATTTACGATAAAAATAGATGAAAAACGGGTAGTAGCGTGTAGCTGTAGAGTCTTTCCAATTGGGGATGCCTCCAAATGGAATCAGGACGAGAGGATGATTGTGCAGCATATGGCCCCGAGGGACCGGTTCAACTGTACTCATAATAATGACTGCAACTAATGTATCGTAGCTGCTATTGGATTTGAATTAAACGGTATAGACTAGCTCGGGACACTGTAGCAAAAGTACTTAGCATGAAATCTTGTCCACTGTACTGTAGTTTGAATACTGTAGATGTAAATATGGATAGCTGGTCATCAAAATGAACGACTGAAAATACATGCAATTTTAAGGGCCAAATTTAAAAATAAATCAGAGTTTTTCCATAGAAGCCGGTCTGACTGTCGTTGTATGGCTAGTCGGATCGGATGGTGAACTGTGTCCAGACTGCAGGTGTCTAGGTGGTCAGACTGGGAGCCAAGTTTGAGTCCAATTAAGACAGATCCCATGTTTCTTTAGATGTGCACGGGTTTTTTTAGTCCTAATTAAGACGTGAAGAAGACTCTGTAGAGATAAGACCAACTCCTTTATAAGGTTCATGGCCGATTCAATTGATCTTACATCCAAAACCCTCGATAATCAATCAATCGAATCGTTTTATCTTTCTACTTTTTAGTCATGTCTTCTACTCTACCTTTTACCTAGTACCTAGTTCATACATCTTTGTCGATTTACACCGTAAATCATATGCCTTCGCGGTAAGAGTACGATATTTTTTTTAGGTTTGTTATGTAAACCTTTCGATTCACCCATGAGACGGGTTTTATCCTTTTATCGATCTAAATCGGTCTAGAGGCTGGTTTTGATCTCTAAATCGGCTCCGCTATCCAGTTTGTAATTTTTAAACCCATTTTAATTAGAATCTTCTCATAATTAAGGTAGTTAGCGACTTCATAATACCGTTAATATATAGACGATATCATATTGACCGAAAAAAACACCAATACAAATTAGTGACTCTGTTGGAGATGAAATTTTCGGCTATCCTGTACTGCCGAAATTAATCTATCGATCTACAACTGCACTACTGCTTGCCGCCGCCGTATTCGATCGGATCTACCACCGTTGTAACTGCACCCGAGGCCTTCTGCATCCACGCAGCGCCTACGGGAGCAGGGCAGCGCCAGCAAGCCCTTATGTCCTTGCACGGTCATCGAGGCAGCAGGTCAGCAAGCCGGATCGATTTGTTGGTGCATGCATTAGCACGCTTTCCGAGGAGAGTAAAAAAGGCTGTTGCATTGCATCGGCTAATAAAAAAAATTACATCAATTTTGTTATATCCACGCAGAAAAATATGTTCATTGACCATGACAAACGGGAGCAAGAAGATCACGCTCACCAGTCACCATGGAGGATTTGATCGATGAGGAGCGACACGAGATAGAAGAATACATAGCAGCGCATGAAGAAGACAATGCTTGCATGCTACGTCACGACCCTCAAGGCGTCATCAAGAGAAATGTGTCGCTGCCAACAAACGTCATGCCGGAGAGGTAACCCCCAATCCGTCCTAACTATCCCATGCTATTCAAGAATGTCTTGACCGTTGTATAAATGCATCTATTAGCGCTCATATGGATAAATTTAATAATGATTTAGAAGATGCTTTTGATAGTAGATTAAACAATATCATTGAACAAATTGGCTCAACGGCCAATTTTCAATTATCTAATGCTATTCCTAGTCTTGTCCCTATACAACATACACATTATACGATGGATGGATCAACGGGTGTCCACATAGCTGATTACACAAGAATAGGTTTGCCTGAAAACCTGACGGTCGGTTGCACCCACAGCCACAGCCAGTCCAACTGCACCCACAGCCAGTCAGACCGTGCCCTTTATGGCCGATTAGACCAGGCTTCCTCACAGTCAGACTGTGCCACCTATGGCCGGTCCGATTGCATCACTGACCACTGGTTAGACCGGGCCCTGGGCCGGTCCGATCGGGTATCTAGCCGGTCAGATCGGGCTGCCTATAGACAGTCAAACCGGCGCCCTAGAACCTTTCCAAAACTTTTACGCGACGACTAGCAGTACCGATTTTAATTATTATATGCATCCTGTTAGTACTATTAGTCCTATCGCTTCACCTACACTTCATATGGGCATCGATGGTTATTATGAGCCAATCGCAAACCATGGATATGATGGATTGTGTCGGTGATATAGGAACCAGGGTTCCTTACGTCGCGGGCGTGGAGTGGTTAGGCGCCACATCACCAGCTCCCCGAGCTCGAGGGATCCACATGGCCTTAACAGAGGGCCGCACGCCCCTGAGCTCTAGAAGGAGCCGGGTTTGAAGATGTGTGCCGGGGGGCCCAAGTAGGAAGCCCCTGAGCACCACCGATGGCCTGCGTAGGGCAGCTGGCCCCAAGGAGGACGCCCTAGAGCACCCGTGGCCTAGGCGATGCCGCGGGGGGAGCTCGGGGGTCGACTGGCTACTGGTGTATTAAATACGACGGATGACCTAACCAGCCTATGCCCTACGGGGCGTGTGGCATGGTAGGTGAGGCAAGTCACATCGTCTGTCACTCAAAGGCTGGCGTGGGTTGTTAGACTGCATGGGCTGTGGAGCAGTGCGGTTGATTTTAGGCAACCTGCCCAATCCGGCTACTTTCTGCCTACTTCGCTCAAACACAGACAGGTGGGGCCACCCAGCGGCAGTAATGCCCGATGTACTCCACATCGTACCACCAACGCACGGACGGATTGCGCCCGGGGCACGTGGCAAGCATCCATGGGCCCCCAGACTTGCACTGTGGGTGACAACGGCATGGTGCAGAGCCCAACGGTTGAGGGAGGGCAAAGCCCGAGGAAAGGCGTTTGTCAACTCCCTGCTCATGTCCCGTAGCACATGTGCGTTGTCGTAACCTAGTTTTAGTCTACGGCGTGTTGTCACGCCCATTCTTAGCACAATGTGGTAACCACATGGGAGCACATAGGCCAATTCTTAGCACAATGTGGTAAAGTGAGCAATATGTTTGCTATAAAATTGCGTATGTTCTCTTTGTCTTTGTCTGATACTGCATTTACTTAATTTACTTCTTTACCAGTAAATTTTATTACTGCTTGGGTGCAATTAGAGCAGAAGCTCCATGATTATTTTCATACTAGAGAGACTGAACTTTGGCTATCTCAATTGACATCAGTTAAACAACAACCTGATGAATCTGTGGCTGCTTTCATCAAGAGATTTAATGATATTGGAAGCTGATGTTTTTATCAAATGCTTACTAATAGAGGATTGGCAGATCTTGCTTGTGATGGATTACTTGGCCCTATTAAAGAAAAATTGAATGGTCAGGTATTTCTTGATGTTAGTCAATTATTGCAAGAAGCTCTGGCTCAGGAAAGTCAAGTTGGTGATAATAGTTCACATGCTAATTTAAGCGATGATGCAAAAGCGAATATAGCAGAACCAAATGACGGTTCGGATTGTGTTATAAATAATGGGTATCTTTGTCATCTAAGAATAAATCACAGATCAGTCATGTAGGATCGAACACAAGAACCAAGCCTACCAGAGGGGGGTGAATGGTAGGAACACCAAAAACCAAAATCCTTTGCGGAATAAAAGAAACCCTTAAACCTGGATGGAGTGCACCGGTCAGACCTTTCTCTGTTATGCTGGTGTCGGAGGATGAAACCTCGACGGCGGGAAGTCAGGAGACCCCCCTTTGAGATTCGGCCGGGGGAGTAGTTCCAGGCGAAGCCGGCGTCAGAGTGCAGAAGACAGATGCGCGAAGAAGACGTAGAAGAAACAGAGGAATCCGGACCGTCCGAAGCGGGTCCGGACCGTGAACGAAGGCAGAAGGGTCCGGACCGTCCGAACCCGGTCCGGACCGTCCGGAGAAGCAAGAAGGTCGGACGATGCGGGTCCGGACGTCCGAAGCGTAGTAATCGCGCGGGTGCTGGGGAAGACGATGAACGAGGCGCCAGAGGAGGCGAGAGATTTATACAGGTTCGGCCGCCGGAGCGTAATACCCTACTCCTGTGTGTGGTTTGCTATCTGTGGTGGTGAATGTGGTTTGGCATTTACAGGATGTTCCCAGCGAGCTCGCCGGAGCTGAGGAAGAAGAATAGTGGCTAGAGAGCGAGAGCCAGAGAGTGCTCGACGATTGCTCATGCTCAAGCCTCCTCTTTTTAGAAAGTGGCATGGATCCTCCTTTATAGGCGAGGGGAGTCCACAGTGCCTGTTACATGGAGAGAGAGAGCTTCTGGTGAGTTCTCCTGTAGCCACGGCCGCCTGCGACGCCCACGCCGGGGTCGGAGGGACGTCCAGTCGCCCCTGTCCGCCTGCGATGCCTGCGCCGGAGTTGGTATGCAACGCTGTCGGAGGATGAAACCTCGACGGCGGGAAGTCAGGAGACCCCCCTTTGAGATTCGGCCGGGGGAGTAGTTCTCAGGCGAAGCCGGCGTCAGAGTGCAGAAGACAGATGCGCGAAGAAGACGTAGAAGAAACAGAGGAATCCGGACCGTCCGAAGCGGGTCCGGACCGTGAACGAAGGTAGAAGGGTCCGGACCGTCCGAACCCAGTCCGGACCGTCCGAACCGAGGAGAAGCAGAAGGGTCCGGACCGTCCGATGCGGGTCCGGACCGTCCGAAGCGTAGTAATTGCGCGGGGTGCTGGGGAAGACAATGAACAGAGGCGCCCAGAGGAGACAAGAGGATTTATACAGGTTCGGGCCACCGGAGCGTAATACCTACTCCTGTGTGTTTGCTATCTGTGGTGGTGAATGTGGTTTGGCATTTACAGGAGTTCCGGAGCTCGCCGGAGCTGAGGAAGAAGAATAGTGGCTAGAGAGCGAGAGCCAGAGAGTGCTCGACGATTGCTCATGCTCAAGCCTCCTCTTTTTAGAAAGTGGCATGGATCCTTCTTTATAGGCGAGGGGAGTCCACAGTGCCTGTTACATGGAGAGAGAGAGCTTCTGGTGAGTTCTCCTGTAGCCACGCCGCCTGCGACGCCCACGCCGGGGTTGGAGGGACGTCCAGTCGCCCCTGTCCGCCTGCGATGCCTGCGCCGGAGTTGGTATGCAGCGGGCAGTGAAGTCGAGGAGATGTGACGGCGCGTCAGGTCTCGTCTGGTCGTCTGCTGTTTTGACTCCGGCGTACGCCCTCGCCACCGAAGTCAAAAGGCCTCTGACAGCAGCCAGGTGTCCGCGGGGGGTCGTCCTGAGACACTTACGCGTGGCGGAGCGGACGACAGGGGCAACGTGCCCCGTCGCCTCATCATTAATGCTGATATTTGGAGAGCTGGTCCATCGATCCTGCCGGAGACCGACATGTGGGCCCCGGGCAGGGAGTGAGACGATGGCGCCCGGAGGCAAGGTACGGGCCCGAGGCCAACGATGCCTCGGGGCCGAAACCGGTGGGGACGGCGCCCCCGGGACGAGCCCGGGGCCGATAGGGTCAGCGCCCCGGGGTCGTGCCCGGGACCGAAGGCGAGATGGCCCCTCGGGGAACTGACTTGGCCGATGACCCACGCGTCCCCGGGGTATGTGGGACCCCCTATCCCATTACGCCGACAGCTGGTTTGACCACCGCCTCACCGCTGCGCTCTTGTCGGATGAACCATTGGAATTCAGAAGGATACACACCGAAGATGCTCTTCAAAATAGATTAACTTTATTGCATCAAGATGTGTTTATAAAGTGCATACAAAGCACTCCTCTTTCTCAAAACTAAATCCTAGCTTTTCTCTCTTCCAAACGTTATATCTCTAGAGCCTCCATCTCTTATCTATTTATACCTAAAATATCCTACACAAAGTAGGAGTAGAACTCCTAGTCCCACTAGGACTCAAACCTTCCATTACCAAATCTAATTATAATTTACTAAATTAAATTCTCCTTTCCATAGCCAACTCGGACTCCCTCACATGCAGGCCGCACTGCAGCAGTCCGAGCACTGTAGCAGTGAACCTGAGCACTGTAGCAATCCGGTGCACTGTAGCAACATGGTTTGAGTACTGTAGCACTGGTTCCGATTTCGTTCTCCGATTTTGCTCCGACGCTTGCATATCTAATTTGCAAAGCCCGTTATGAAGACCTCCCACATGGTATCCATTCACTGTGTGCCATCTTGTGTCCAATCTCGTCACCCGGCATCCTTGATCGTTCTGGACCTCGGCTCCTCCCTGAGCGTAGTCACAATTCTACCGTTGACCAACATTAACTCCAAGACAAACTGACTTTAGTCCAACCTTTTTACATGGCATCCCGACCGTACTAGACCTCGGCTCCTCCCTGAACGTAGTCTCGATCTTCACCATTGACGAAGGTTAGAGCTCAAGTCATCAGCACACAAATAGACAAAACAACCGTTTCTGGGCACAGATATCACAACCTGACCCATATTAGTAACACACACTCACACCAACATCCATATATATTTTCAAACCAAATTTTATTAAATAAATCATTTGCAAAGTTAATTGTTCATCATAAAATATTAATCATGACAATGATTTTACAGGTCATACAAGTATTGAATATGAGATTGACAATGTCTTGCAGGGTAGTGACAAAATAGAATTCACAATAGTTATGAATACATACAAAAGGCCATATCCTGAGCATATAGATTTGGTCTCTTACCCGCAGGGATTTGAAGTGCCAGAGTTCACAAAATTCATAGGCGAGGGTGGTAGAACTACAATTGAGCATATCTATTGATCAATGTGGAGAGGCCGGTAGCAATGATCTATTGAGATTAAAGTTGTTCCCACATTCTTTGTCGAGTATTGCATCCACATGGTTTAGTTTACTTGCTTCAAATTCAATTTCTACTTGGTCACAAATGGAGCACAAGTTTCATGATTATTTTAGAGATGCAAGCTTAATAGAGTAAAGACCGGCTATTGATTTATCGGTCGTTTGTAAAGACATTTCGGTTACACCTATAGCTAAGACCGAAATTGTTCGTGATCCTCTCCCTATTGCTCCTATAGATTTTAACAACAAGAAAGTGTTGATTCGGACAAGCCAAGCCAGATCCACAAAAGGGAAAAATGTTATTATTGGGGATCCTTGGCGCAAGATGATTAGGCTCAAGAATGTCAAGGCCGAAGATCGCAAGGTTAAAAAAATGAATCATCTAGTTCCAAAAAGACCACAAAGCCAAAGTTCACAAAGCCAAAGCTCACATTTGAGATACTTATGGCTAAATACAAGAAGGGATTGGCTGGTCAACGATTCAATGGTCAGCCTAATAATTCAAAAAGACCAAGATCGCCTTCTAGGGAGAGATTTGGTCAAACATCAAAGCAATCGGAGTCATCAATGATACCAACTCCATGCGAACCTCCAATTGTGACACCATGGTATCCATGTTTAATACCGCCACCCGGTTATCCTTTTCCATACTACATGTCGTGGATGCCTCTATTAACGATGTTGTTTCCATACCCATCGCATATGTCATTTCATCAAGGGCGGAACCACCAAGGTCACTACCAAGTTGTTCATTTAATTCGCCAGTTCCAAACAAAGACGTTTTCATACAAAGAATCGGTCTAGTGAGCCAAAAGCGAAAAAGGTAAAAAAGGTATGGGTGAAGAAGGAAGCAGGACTCCGGAGGTAGTTAATGTCGAAGAAGGATCATGTGAGGTCCAAATACCTTCTGGAGATGCCATAGAAGTCAATCGAACCAAAAAGACCAAAGTCGGCAAAGCAAATGCCGCTTCCGACGGTTTGGGCAGAGGACAGAGCCGGTCTGACCGACGCATTAACGCCGGTCCAACCACCGCCTACGGCCGATCGGACTGGTGGCTAGGCCGGTCTGACCGATACCCAGATAGAAGAGAAAAAGGCCAAGAGTGCAGGGGCTTTGGCCGTAGTTAAAGACAACAGAAATGAATACTTAGCTTCAGGAAATAAACCACAGTTGAAGTGGGTACCTTCTGGCTTATCCCGCTGCCAAAAGGGGATGCTACAATGTCTTTGGGCCCAAGAACAAAAGGAAAAAGAGGCCGAAGATACGAGAGATGTAGTGTCAAATGAATTAAAGCCTCGGACAATATCTAAGCAAGTGTGGAGATCCAGGGTATGAAAGGTTAGAAAACCGGTGATTTCCTTAAGTGATGGTAAATCTGGTTTGTCAAAAGAAGTGCTGCCAGTCATTAGAAATCATTCTTATCCACACGATGCTATGGGTATTAATACATTGTCTATCCTGTCTTCAAAATCGAGCACTAAAAGAAGCCGATTTTGCTTGGGAGGCAAGACATCAACATGTTAATGAAGGGATCAAGAGAAGTGAACGGCGAGGAATACATCAACACATCTTTGAGCTGCCATTTGCTAGATGCCAAGACAAGGAGTTCAAGTTAGCAATTGGAGGATTCCACTAGTTGAATAGTTGAGAGATTCAAGCAAGAAGATTGATCAAAGAGTTCGGTGGTAATCTTTCAAAACACTTTGCTTAAGAAAGAACTACATTGCTGAATCATAAAAAAAGTGCCTTAAAATATTTGGATGCCGGTCATTCTGAAATTGCTATGGATAAAGTGCTTCAAAGCATTAGTGGAATTTATCAATCGGCTTGGGGATAATTCATTTTGCCAGTTGATTCTCCTAGATTGAGCAAGGTGATTTATCGGTCAATGACTATGATACATTAATGCTGGTAGGGTGACCGATAAATGTTTGGGTATAGAAGAAGTTGAAAAGATGAAAAAAAAAGATCCATACCGAGTTGTGTGAATCGTTCTGGAAAATTGTTACTTTGTTGAGACAATACTAAGAGAACTATTTGCAAGATGCTTAGAAAGTTCATATGGCCAATAGATTTGCAGGGGGCATGTGTTGACAACCAAATTTGGCACTAGGATAAATTATAGCAAGTTTGGGCAAAATTTAGAATAAACCAGAGCTTTCCCATGGAGGCCGGTCTGATCGCCGTTGTGTGGCCGGTCGGACCGGATGGTGAACTACGGTCAGACTGCAAGTGTTCGAGCGGTCAGACCGGCAGCCCCGACTCCGAGTCCAATTAAGACAGATGTCATGTTTCTTTAGGTGTGCACGGGGTTTTTTGAGTCCTAATTGATCTCTAAGCCTAATAGGACGTGGGGAAGGCTTTGTGGTGGCATAACCAACCCCTTTATAAGGGCTGTGGCTGATTCAATTGATCTAATATCCAAAACCCCCGACAATCGATCAATCGAATCATTCTATCTTTCTACTTTTTAGTTGTGTCTTCTACTTTACCTCTTACCTAGTACCTAGTTCATACATCTTTGTCGATTTGCGTCGTAAATCGTTCGCCTGCGCTGCGAGAGTGCGATATCCTTTGTAGGTTTATCCTGTAAACCTTCCGATTCACTCACGAGAAGGGTTTTACCCTCACATCGATCTAAATCGTCCTAGAGGCTCGTTTTGATCTCTAAATCAGCTCCGCTAGCCGGTTTGTGATTTCTAAACCCATCTTGATTAGGAGCTTCTTATGATCAAGGTGGTTGGCTAATCCGTAACACCACAAATCTTTAGGTGACTCCGTATTGGCCGGAAAAGTGCTGGTGTCGTCCATATACTAGAGATTGTGTCTTCACACTTGTGGAGGCCATGGGCCTCGGGTACATCAAGGAAGGCAAATACGGCCACCCAGCAGGAGGTGGGCCAGCCTAAGTGATTAGAGATAGAGTCGGACTCGGCTTCATATTACTTTGCATGACAAGAAAAGTGATATAATCCTAGCCAGATACTCTATATACTGATAAGGAAAATCCTGGATCATATTCGACTGGGTTTCCTACCATATAATCCTCATCCCTCCGTATACATAAGGAGGGGTAGGGAGCCTCCTGGGACAGAACAACACCAACATATCTCATACACAACGAAAGCAATCCACAAAACATGAGTAGCGTATTACCTCTCGTTAAGGGTCTGAAACTTTATAAACCTTCTTATTTTTCGAATCCATCTAGTTTTAGGTCCGACCCATAGCCCCATGTTCATTATTGCTGATATAAAACATCGACAACGCTCACCGGCGCCGTTTGCACATGTGCGCTGTTGAATCAGTCGGCCTGTTTACTAGCCCAGGACGTCATGATCTGGGTCAAATGCATCTCACCTGCTTCTCTTTGCAACATTCCTGTCCATCTCCCTTCAAGTGGTTATCAATTGTCATAGCTTCCAAGTTACTCAAAGCTTATCATAGCTTTATGCATTCCTGTTCCTCTCAAGTAGCCTTGATACTCATGGTGTTGTATAGCGCTCTACAAGTCAAGTCAACGATATTGTCTACCTGAACAAGTTTTTCCACAAGATTACGCACAACTGCCGGCATTTTCTGACGAGATTACCCATCATTGTGCTGGATGCTGAAGTTTGTGGTCCAAGTAAAATCGCCCATTCTACCATTTCAAATTACCGTTTTGACCAGGTTGCACTGTGACCTCCACAACTATATATGATCAATTATCTAAAAATAATTATATATGATCAATAGGGGCTATTGCGGCGGCTGCAACACAAGGTTAACACACGCACACACCATTCATCGTTCTTCTCTGAAACATGAAAGACTGTAACATCCTAAAAATTCGGTTAAGAAAAATACGTAAATTTTTGAACTTTTAAAAAACTTTTTGTATCATGCCGTGTCTTTGGTAGTTTTGCTTGTAACCGGATAAGAGTTGACTCAAATAACGTGACCAACAAACCAAAAACCAATCTAAAGATTAAATTAGCTACAACAATTAATTTAGAGAACAAGAACCAATAATAGGAAATTAAATATCAAATTAATTTCCAACCCTATCATATGAATAATAAAAAGGGCCTAGCTTTCAATCTATAGATTAAATATGGAAAGTAAATTGTTAACTAACTTCCACCCTATGAAGTGCACATATTACCTTAACTAGGCTTTTGAATACAATTATTAATGGGAACTAGAGGAACCTAATTCATGGATTTACTCAAATAAATGGAAGGATTCACCCCATCAAGGACTAATGAAAACAAATAAACACTTTTAATAAGTGGGTCTTCCTTTAGCAGGAAGTATGAAATCTAAACGCGAAATTCGGATTCTCAAATTTTCGAGGAGATCGAAATCAAACTCTATTTTATGAACCCAAACTCATTTTTCCTCTAAATTCAAATCTTCAACTTCTTGGACATATCTTCTCAAAATGGAAAGCTTTTCCTCGAAAGTTTCTATTCAATTTTCTCTCCTGGGCTCCATCCCGCTCCCTCCAAGCCTAGCCCATCTTCTCTCCACCCCTCCTCTTCTCATTTCTCTAGGTTCGGCCAAGCTCGGCCTCGGCCTACCCTTGTTCCTTCTCCTGGCCTTCTCTCCTGGCCCAACAGAGTCAGCCCACAAGCCAGGCCACATAGGGACGAGCCTGCCGAGACAGCCATTGCCGACCCAAGCTTCTTCGGCCTCAACTCCCTTCCGATGGCCCAGGTCGCCCTCCTCCATTCTGGCACCACGCTGGCCCACGGCCCACTTAGAAGGAGGTGGGGCATGCGACTACCGATACACACCTAAATGCGTGCCCGCTAGATTGGAAGCTCGGCCGGACCACCTGTCAGCCGCGCGCGCGCAAGCTCACGTGCTCGTCTTCCTCCCAGAGCCTCAAAGCTACTGCGGGGCCGAGCGGTGCACGGCTCATGCCTCGCCGTCGCTGTGACCAACGGACCAAACGGCCCTCCGCTCCCTCTCGCTATTGCCATCAAGCCCCATACCTCTGCCATACCAGAGCGTCGTCGCCGTACACCAGCGCGACCATGCCACGTCGCGACACCGCCGCGCCAAACACGCCATGCCAAGGCGCTGGCCATTGCCTGGCCCCACCAACTCCCGCACACCGACGTCGCCGTCGATCCATCGGTCCAAAATCCGCATCAACGCCGGGCTCAACCTTCGAACAGCCAGGGGGTTAACGGTTCCCCTGCCGTCCCCCACGCCGGTACCCTGCCCTTTGTTGCTCGCTGCCACCACGTACCTGCCCCGCCGTCCTCGCCACCGCCCTTGGACCGCCATACCAAATGGGGCTTGGACGCCGAGGCCTGCGCCTATAAAAGGCAGTGCCGAGCCCACCTAGCGCACCCCGCCACCCTCCACACCCCGCGCTCGCCGGAGCCACCTTGCCGCCCACCAGCCCTAGCCGGGACCCACCAAGCCGGAGCAATGAGAAGCACGCCCTGCCGCACTCCCCGTCGCCACGCCACCAACCTCACCACGCCAAGCCGCCTCGGCTCATCCCCATTAGCCCCGAGCTCCCTGCTCGAGCAGGACCTCAGGGGAGAACAAGCCGTCCCTGCCGCGCCGACTAGAAACCGAGGACGACACCGTCCGCACGCCCGATGTCGCCCCGGCTCTGCTTTGACCCCACCCTGACCGTGACCCACGGCGCGTTGCCTGTCGGTAACTGCAAGGTGAATTCCTCCGCCCGTTATCTCCTCTCCCTCCCTATTTTCTCCGCCGAGACTCTTTCCCTCCGATTGCACCATGTCGATGTTTTACACCGTCAATAAATATATAGGGCTACTTGTTGGACCGAAACTTGATGGATTGCAAAGGAACACAAAAGATTTATACTGGTTCAGGCCCTCGATGTGAGGTAATATCCTACGTCCAGTTGTGGTGTATTCCTTTGAGGAAATATGATTCTAATGAATCTCTATGTCTTGCCCTCAGGGGCGCCCTGTCTCCTTCTAGAGATATAACTTGCCCGACTAGGACTGTATCTTCCTTATCGTACAAGGCTAAGTCTGCCGAGTCTTATCATATCTCTAATTACAAAGCTAGACCCATCATCTATTCAAGTAGCACATATGCTTGTCATGAGGTATCTGGGGCCAATGGCCTCCACACACCACCACGTCGCCGGAATCGGAACGCCGCCGCCTCGCCTGCTACCCGTCCGCAGCCCGCCGCCACGGAACCCAGGTCGTCGTGCTTTTTCCCCCGCAATCGACGCCCTTCGACTTGCCGCCAGCGAGGTTCGGCGCCGCGTGGGCCGGCGAGCCACTCCGGGCTGCCCCGGGCTCTGAACGCTTGCTTCGCCTCAGGTGCGAAGGGGATGAGCGAGAGAGAGAGAGAGAGAGAGAGAGAGAGGAGAAAACGGGAGGGGATTAATTCGTCCCCAGAGACTGACAGGTGGGCCATCCTCTTGTTTTAGTGAAAAGGATTAAGAAAAAGAAAATCCGAAAGTTATTAGTATGACATGTGGACCCCACCCACTTAAAAACCTAGCATAAACCTCTTTTTGATTCTGTGTCATAGACATATGGGCCCTGGGCCCGTGATGGTCAACTTGACCAGGTCAAACCTTGACCTTGGTCCTAGTGTCAGTGACCCACACCTTTTCCTAAGAAAAATAAATCAATCAGAGATATAAGAAAGCAGTGGACCCCACCTGTCATAGGCTCAACCCTTTTTCCTTTAAAGGACTAATCTGGGAAATGAGTTAAAAACACTCGAGTGTTTTTTCTCAGTGAAGGAAAATTTAGATTAATCTTTGAAAATTCATAAGTAATTCCAATGAAGTCCAAATTGGATGAAACTTGTCTCTAAAATTTTGTAAATTCAAGCTCTACATTCTAGCCAGAAATAATAGCTGTCACCAATACACTTTTTAGACAGATATGAAATAAAGACTAGTGGATAATTAATTTTCCATATTAAAAATTCTTTAGAGACTAAATTGTAAATTTAAACAAGTGGGAACCAACCCTCTAAATCGTAGATTTGCAAAACACCATCATGACGCTTAATTTCTAAGTTGGAAGAAAAATCTAAAATAGTTCTTGTATTAGAATTTGTTTTTAGGCAAATAAAGGATTAAAACAACTTTAATATTGTTTCTAAAAAGGGCTAAACCATGTTTTTGACCTTGAACCAAGTAACATAGGTGAACCCTAGGATCAAAGTATGAGGAAAGCTCAAATATTTTTTTTCAAGAATTGTCTTTAGGCAAAATATTAGACTCTAATAATGGGCAAAACACTACCCTGAGACACAGAGGGACAATAATTTCTAAATTAACCAAACACTCCTAAGTAAATATAGGACTAATTCATGTACCTATATATAATCTTAAAGGAAGTGAATACATGCCTTTTGTCTCAAAGGGAATTCATATGCCGAAGTTATAAATCAAAGCAATGTGATCTTATGAATTCGGGACCATACTCAGGAAATAACTAAACGATAGTAGAAATCACCCTAAAAAGATGTACACATAAGAAGTTGCTCCTACACATAAAATAAGGAATAAATCAAGATATTGAGCTACTTTTCAATCTACCAATTCAACACACCAAGTTAAAACCTCACAAGTTAAATATTTCACAAAAGGGTTAAACCTACAAGATCACCTAAAGTTCAGCTCTTAAATCAACAAATACCGTCACTAAAATACAAACAACCAAATGCTAAGAACAACATGTGTGAGGCCAAGTGCCGGAATGGGCCTAATTTGTGCTAGTAAGCCTCAAGCTAACCTAAGCCATATTGAGGATAGGTTATAACCCATCTCACTCGGATTGCAAGTGGTGATCAACTTTGGATACATAGTTTGACTACTAGATTACCATAGCCCCTAGATCGCCCTCGAGCCTTAGAGACCTTGCCCCTTTAGTTACATGGATAATAGGATGCGATTAGCCCTCAACCTCAGCCTTAGGTTGGCTTAAATCTTGTATGTGTGCCTTGTGTGATTGTTACCTTGATTTGGTTCTTCTCGCACAACTAGTTTGTGCGAGCCGTATAGTGGTGAGGAACGTGAAAGCGCCCCGAGGAGGAGAGGGTTTGATCAAGACCAAGCACAAGAGCAAATTGGTAATCGGTCGCACTACCAAGGCAAGTCATCGCATCCCCCTCCTTGAGCATATTGACCCTAGTTTATGAACTTATTTATTTGTGAAATAAATTGCATGCTGCGTTTAAAATGCGACCCCAATTATTGATTATGCCACCCTTGTATTGAGTAACTTATTCCTTGACGCCATGATATTAATCGAGTCCCTAATTATAATTAATAAGCAAAGCTTAGCCGTGCTTAGTTGCACATGGGTGATTGGATCGCTCTCCCTCATGTCTTAAATAAAAAGGGGACAATTGGTTGGGCAATCACTAGGATTATAGTGATTGGTGAGGACGGAGACATGTATTGCCATCCCGCGAAAATAATGGGAACTGTTGCAAAAACCAAAAACAAGGAAAAACTTATTTCGACCGGGGCAACAGGAAAAAAATTGAGTGGTTCTGGAAACGGCTAGCACTGACCCTGGTCAGTTAAGGACCGAGTCAAGAAGCTATACAGGAAACGAAATGAGTATGACAACATTTCTCCAATGGGTATAGACCTAGTGGATTAGGATTTCTATGCGGGGGCAGTACCCCAGTCATCAGTTGGTTCTACACGTGAACTATGGATTATTGTGGATTATGGTGAAGTGTTGAGATATTGTGATGGTAAATGACGCCAAACTTAAAATGCATCTATATATAGTAGTATTCCCTAACGATCTCGGGCCCAGGACTCCTCTCACCACTAGTAAGTCGGGTTGGTGTGCCAGGGGGTACATGAGGGCTCATAGTCCATGAGGCGGGTACCGCAACCGCAGATAGTCTGAAAAACCTGGCCATGACAAATCTCATGTGTTAGTACTCAGCTCATGTGTTGGATACGTCATGGAGTGGAGGTAAAGCATACATCCACTGCTATGTGAGTAAATCAATCTATTAGAATAGTCGTGCTCGCGGTTAATTGAGCGCCGGGACTTGTACTGCTCTTGACTAGATTCATAGTTTTCTAAAATTGGTTAATGGAAGGTTGGAATTATGGGATGGTGATGATTTAGATGGCTATGGCTATTATTCCTTGGGAGGTATTGGGGCAATGAGTCGTAGAAACTGTATGATTAGTGGTGGCAAGTCATTTCCGAGGCAGTCTCGGGATTGGCCGATAAAACCTTTGTTGAGCAAACATTTCGATATTAAAACTGTTTTAAGTCTATACGGCTAGGTCATAGGTATTTATGAAATGATTCTTAAAAATTGGCTTTACGCAAAATAACCTCAGCTGCTCCTTGAATACCCTGTGCATGATAAGCATATTTGCGTGGTGACTTGCTGAGTACCTATATACTTATGATTACTCAATTACTATGTTTAGCAGAAGAACATGCTAGAAGAGAAGACCTTGCTAGTATGATCCGCATACCTAACAGGACGGATGGAGTGCTAGTTGACTAGATCGTGGCCCCAGTCATCTTGCCTATGGGCATGACAATTGGACCCTACCATTACTTGTTTTCTATTGTTGTTACTCTGATAAGGTGTGGCCATTTCGGTCTTAATAAAGGTATAAACTCCTTTAGTCTTATATTAATTTGTACTATGTTATGGGTTAGCTATGTTTTGTGTGTACCAACTACTGATCCAGGGATTGGTACAGAAAAGCATAATAGGTTTTCGGTTCTCAAAACTGGGAAGCGACAAAGATCAGCTAAAAACCTAAATTAAGCTAAGATAGTATGCAACTACGCGTGTCGGAGAAGGCAGAGCTAAGCTTGTTCGGAGATGAGCCGGTACTTGCCATGGGGGTCACTAGCTATGGTGGTGCTTAGCATGTTGCAGCCCACGATTTACATGTCATGTGGCTGCCTCGTGGAGGAAAGGGCCGCCCTAATGGATATCCGGTTTTCTCTGATGCACTCAAACTCAATAGTGCCTCGTTCATGGGGACAGGTGTGAGGACATATAATACAGACTGTGTCTTCACGCTCACCGGCGCCGTTCACACATGTCCACTGCGGCCGGCATCCTCGTGATTGCCCGCTACGGTGTCATCACCATTCTAACCTTGGACTGTCACCGGTGACAAGCTCAAGCCCATCGCCACTGCTAGTGTTGTTCTTATGCTTGTCCACTCGCCAGCTCCGTTCCCACACTCGCGCTGTTGCCGGCACCCTTGGACGGCTATTGATGAGGACCTCGAGTTCATCACCACTACCAGCGTCGTCTTCACGCCTGTGACCACAACGTTAAAACTTGCCAACCTAGTGGCAACCACTGGCACTCTCAATACTACCACCGGTGTCATCCTCACGTCATCCTTATACCCGCCAACGACGACCACAAGCTCGTTGTCTCCAAGGTGTTAGGTGTTGCCACCATGGCCTGGGGGATCTATATGCTCACTACCTCATGGCAGCCACCAGTGCTCTCAAGACTGCTACAGGTGAGGACCTAAAGCTCGTCGTCACCTCCAGCGTCATCCTTGCTCTCGTGATGATTGTTTTCACATTTGTTACCTCGCCGGTATCTCACACTCTTACTACCGCTGGTGTCAACTTCATGCACGCGACATTGTTTTCGTGCTCGTCACCTCGCCACCGCTGTGTCCCTTTTATTGCTGTCGGTGACGACCACGGTCAAGCTTATCACCGCAGCTGGCGTCATCTTTAGGCCCGCTATTGTGACATCACTTGCCAACCTCCACACTAACATCCCTATAGCTGTGCCGCTGCCCGCTGCCAGTGTCCTCACGACTGCCTCGGTGACGACCTCAAGCCCGTTGCCACCGCTGGTGGTGTCCTCGCATTCACCATTTCATCCAGCTCCATCGATGCGTCCAACCACACTCTTCTCACGTCCCGAGTCAAGCTGCTATGATCGGAGGCGCCCCCAACAGAATATGGCTTTGACCGCCGATCACATAGCACACATATAAGAGGGCCACCTGGTTCCTAGAATGCACCCCATCGTTCCCAGGCGGCTAAGCTCCTAAATTCCATAATCCATTGTTCTATGTGTGCGTTGAAGCGATTGGAAGGCCGAATCCCATGCAACAATGATGATCAACCAGTGGCCGTGGAGACTGGAAGGGCGGTGCTACCCGAGCACTGCTGTGCTTCTCAACACACGACTTCACCAACACAGACAACTACATCGAGCCAGAGGTCTACTTCATCAAACCAATTAATTCGATGATCGCATGGCATCATCCTCCAATGCCGACTAACATCACGCTCGCCTCCAAAGCAGGTGTCAAGACGGTCAAGATGGTCAAGCCAAGCACAAATCCTTACATGACTACAACCAACAGTCTACATCCGCTACATGTCGTTCAAGACCGACGAGGCTAGACGACGGGACAAGCAGAGTTGATACAAAGACGATGAAGACAACACCGGCACACAGACCGATGAGGCCGTAGACGCTACCAATGCCCATCTACATATTCTTCATCACACCTACATCATGCACGGGAGAACGCAAAGCCCCACCGGGAGCAGCTTAATCGGAGGTATCTCGTGGGTGTAATTAACCGGGTGTTTTCGAGACCCCTGGAACTAGGAGAATGCAATCGCTCAAGTCAGACCCACTTTGCTGATAGGCCTCTTTTTCCAACGGGAGGAATCACTGGAGGACAAAAAGGCCATCGGCTGCTCGGCCTGGTGGGCCATTAAACGTGAATTGCTGGGTTGAGAGCTCAAGCCATTCAACTTGGAGAAGAAGGGGAGGGAGAACACCTTAATTTTTTTGACCCACCTAATAATTTTTTAGGTGTGCACACCTGTCTGCGTGCCTGCACGGTGACAAGCCGTGTCTCACCCAACCACGCGTTTTGCCCACCGACAAGATAACAAGAGTATAAAAAGGTTATCTCTGTAAAAAGGGGGAAAGATGTATATTTTGAAAAATTGCGAACTTTCTACTTCCCAATACTTAGGATGCAGGATAATTTCCATCTAGACCATCGGATTTCCCATTTTCTAATGTAGCCTTGGAGAGCCTTGAAATTTCACGCGATCCCTTCTATGTCCCTAAGATTTGCTTGATCTCTTACATACATCTGAGTTTTTATTTGAATCCCTTAAATGTCTATTTCGTTAGTTGACCATTAGTTGATTTTTACTCCCTCCTTTTTAAAATATAAGCATTTTTAGGATTCAAGGGCAACCATCATTAGTTGATTCGTGGATAGCAATATTATCAATTTATGGTACCATATTTACAGATAAGTATCATTGTACACATAAATTTACGGGAAAGTATTTTGGTGCTTACATCACTGTACACACAAGTATCAAACCTGATACACAATATGTATCACACTGGTATCATATGTATTAGATCTATGATACCACCTATGATACCAACATATCGTGGAGCTATTTTGGAGTGTTGTTACTTTCAGGACAATAAACTAATGGATTCTTTTCATTTACCTCTCATATATGATCATGTAATCCAAAATGTACTTGTCATCTTTTTGTCTCTTTTCATTTTCTCTGATATATGATTCCAAAATTTTTGAAAGATTACGAGTACGTTTTAATATATTTGTTACTTCACCGGTCACCAAAATTGCTCAGTTAAATCTGTTAAATCATTATCATGATTAATATTTTGTAATAAATAATTGACTTTATAAATGATTTATTTAATAGAAATTGGTTTGAAAATAACTATGGATGTTGGTATGAGTGCGTGTGACTAATATAGGTCAGGTTATGATATCTGTGCCTAGAAATCGTTGTTTTGTCTATTGATGTGCAGGTGATTTGAGATCAATTTTGGTCAGTGGTGAGGATCGGGAATACGCTCAGGGAGAAGCCAAGGCCTAGTACGATCAGGATACCATGTGACAAGGTTGAACTAAAATTAGTCTACTTTAGGATTAACATCAGTCAACGATAAGATCGGAACAAAACTTAGTGAGAAAATAAGATCCAGAACGATCAAGGCTGCCGGATGACCAGGTTGAGTATAAAGTGGCACATGATAGATGGATACCATGTGGAAAATTTTCGCAACGGGTTTTGCAAATTAGGTGTGCAAGCGACAAAAAATTTGTGGAGAAATTCGAAAGAAAATAGAAGAGAAAATTTTTTTTTGCTACAGTACTTCAAGATACTGTAGCACGGTGCATATGTGTGTACGTGCAGGAGATCGACCAGGCAGGTGGGAGGCAGCAGGCGGCCCATGTGATCGATCCATGCGGCTGGCAGCAGTGGGGCGCATGCCTATGCAAGGATCCGCGCAGGAGGCAGGTACGCGCGAAGGAGGACAGGAACACGCGTCGCGCCTTGGGAGTCCCATTCTGTTTTGGGATTTTCTGTGGCCGGTGATTTCGTGTGGTTGCCGATTTTGAGAGAGATGGAAATTGTAATTGTTTTGAGACGTGAGAGATTGAGTACTAATGGAAACTAGAGTTCTACTCCTAGTTTAAGTTGGAGGATTTAAGTATAAATAGACGAAGAGTTGAGGTCCTAGAAATTGACTTTTGGAGAAAAAAATTAGTATTTAGTTTTGAGAGAGATGAGTGTCTTATATGTACTTTGTAAATATATCTTGACGTAATAAAGTTAATTCAATTTAATTTTTTTTTTCAATCTATGTCTCTTTGATTCGCGAGCGGTTGGACCAGCAACAAGAGAATGATCAGACCGTGATTGATAGGTTAGTCCATTAAATTTTGGATTCTTTTATTTTCGCTAAAAGATTTAATTTCTACTATTTATTCTTCTTTAGTAGACTTGGTTGAATCCTTGTTCCTAATACCTTCTGGGATTTTCTTGGGAGAAGCCTTCTGGGATTTTGAAGCAAACAGAGACTGAAAGCTGTGCAGTTTGATGTATTTTCACTGAATTACTGAACGCGGCCATAATGGACTATATTACAAACTGTAATTTTAGTTACACCGGCAACCAATTTTGCTGAAATCCCACGCATATTCTCAGAATTCGCTCTGCTTCACCAAACCATCCGACCGTGAAGTGTTGTTTTCAGTAGTGTCTCATGAGGAAGTTTCAGGCTGCTGCTGAAACTGAACCCACGAATGGTAGTCTCTCAGCAGCTGCTCCCCCAGCAAGGGAACGAGCCTGTCCAGGAGGCCTTGCATCAGCCTGTCAAAATGTTCAGTGCCAAGGTTAAACCAAAATGACACTGGTAATAGTGAACAGTGATTCAGTTTTAGTGTAAAAGACGTGTTTAAATTAACATCTTGATTGGATTGGCGATCGGCTTGGAATCTAGTTCTCATCAGCATCTGGTGAGCACTGTATTTTTTTTTTTTGGAGTTTTGTCTTTTACTAAACATTCAGAAACTTCAGTGATCAGTGCAGAGCCTTACAGGTTGCCTGGTTTCTCCACTGCTGACAATGGAAGCATGCTGAATGGCTTCGTGTACACCTGTAATCAGCATCTGAAGATTCAGTGCACGTTGAAAAAAAATAAACCATGCTTAGTTCCGTGCAACAGAGGAAGAATCAGTAATTCAGCGTGCGAAAATTTTGAGACAGTCTGTTCATACTGAACCGAAATCATATATACCTCCAGAGTGACCTCCAAATTGACATCAATGTCCAAGCATGGTTCCTCACCGTCATCTTTCCAAGTTATATGGTTGCTCATAAAGGCTGCAAGCATCCAAACCGCCATATCAAACACAATTTCTTTGTTGCCCCAAAAGAAAGTTCAGAGTTCAGACTAAGGGCACTAGTAATGATTTACATGGCTACAATGATTAGCAAAACATATAACTGACAATGCTGAGCTGATGATTATGCTACTGTTTGCACAGAGAGATCAGATGCCTCCACCCAAAATTGCAAAATTTTACAGAAGTTTGGGCTAACTGATGACCTGAACTCCTGAAGTTTACCTGAAAAGAGTTCATTCTGCTGCTCGACTGAGCTTGAACCCTCAAACTGCCACCACAAAACGATCAAATTAAACCCAGATTCGATTAACCAGGGAATTTTAAGCTCGCATGGCGAGAACAAATCAGTACCCTGCAGGAGAGCATCTCGACGGTGCAGTCAGTGCAGGTCGGGGTGACGCGGAGGTCGAGCACCGGAGCGACCTGGAAGCCGAGGAAGCCGATGGTCTGCAGCGTGCACCTGAACGTGTTGGGCTCTGACTCCACCGCCGCGAAGCTCTGCAGCGCCCTCGTGTTGAGCAGCGACTCCACGCCGGCGGGCTGCCGCAGGAACTCGCCGATGCCGCCAACGGCGCCGCCGCCGTCCTCCACCACGTCCAGTAGCCTGATCCTCTCCTGCCGCCTCGCCGACAGCCGGGCCCGCCTGATCCCCGCCCTCGTCGTCGACACCAGCCGCCCTTCCTCATCTTCCCGGCGGCCGCCGCAGTCTTCAGCCTCCGCATTGCCGCTCGCCGCCGCGGCTCGCCATGGCCGGCCAGCTGCAGCAACGACCACTACTGTCGCCCTTGAGATTCGGAAGACGCAGCAAGGTTTGGCAGCTGCGAGCCTCATTCCATCGTCCACACCTACTCCAGCCAGCTGCTGCTCAGCTCGCGCTTGCGCATGGAGTGAGGCGAGCTTGGAGTTGGAGAATGGAGAGGAGCAAGCAGAGGCGAGCTAGCCACTGATCAGGTGGCTTATCGTGTTCGCGGTTTAGCCATCTCTCTCTCTCTCTCTCTCTCTAGCAATCTACGGCCTCTGCACAAGTGGAGGTGGAGCTCGGTTTGTGGTCGCTGGCGTCGCGTTCTTGCTGTCGCAGTCGTCGTCTTCAACCTGTTTGCCACCAGCCACCACCATTTTCACCGCATCCACATGACATCACACACATAAAACCATTAATATTCTCTTATAAAAAAATTTAGAAATATATTTTTTTACATTATACATATATATACTTAAATGGAAGAGAATTGCAGAAATATATTTTTTTCTCATTTTTCTCTTCTATTTCTTTACTTTTTCTTTCTTTTTTTCTCTTTTCTTTCTTCTGTTGGGCTGATCCTACTGGTGGGCCGTTTTCGGCCCATAGGCCATTTTCATGCCTGAGCCGGCCCAGTACGGCACACCTTCCCTTGGGCCTTGTCTGGGCTCAATCCGCACCACATGGGCGGGCATGACATGGCCCGTTTTACTGTCCGCGCCTAATCGTGCCTGGGTCGGGTCGAGTCGTGCCATACGGTCCATTTAGTCACCTATAGCTATATACTTCGATATTTATAAATCGAGTCCTTTTAAGGTACTCCATCTTACCACTTAGGAGGTAAGACCTTGCATATAATCCTAGCTGTTGATTATTACATAAACTATTCCAGAAAAGCAAATAAACAAATGCACGATTTTCCCAATTGATTCAGTATAAAAAGGAAAGGATGAACGCAGATAACTTCCCTTCCAAAACTCAATTATGCATGCCATAAATTAGGATGCCATCAACTGGATCTAGCATTAAAATTCTTCATGCATGCCGGTTGTAACTTGAACCTCAAATCCTAATACATTATCATATAAATAAAATTTACTATAGAACTATTCAAAAATTTCCATTATATTGTCAATTTGAAACTAACATATTTGCTTTGTAGTATGGGTATTGGCATTTTAATATGAATTTGTAAAAAATCAAAAAATTTGATGTTATGTATTAAATATGCTTCAAATTTACTGGTAGATAATTTTTTTTGACTGATGCAAACTTTTATATTATAGTTTGAATTTATAAATGTAGCACGTGTGATAGTTACCTAATAGACAACCATGATTCTAATGGCAGGTAGAAAGTGTTAATTTGTTTCCTTATTTACAGAGTATTAAATTAGAGGGTTATCTCTTACCTCCTAAGAGATAATAGAATTATCAACTGTTGGATCGATACCTAATGAACGCTCCAAAACAAGTTAGGAGTACCATAAAAAGTCCTTATAAATTTGTTTGTGATATAAGAGTGGTCAAAGTTAATATAAGTAATGGTCGAAGATAGATATTTAGGAACGCCGGGGTTCTAAGCAGACAGTATACTATGAATTCTAATCATTATTTCTTAATCAACTTCAAAGCGAATAGATTTAAATGCAAGATATTGGTAAAGTTCTTTCGATTACAAATCTAATGATATAGTTTTGATGCTAAATAATTACATTATTTAGAAAATATTATGGGTTAAAGCTAGGTAACAAGTCAATTTTTTTTAAAGATCAAGGTCGGGAGAGGGGTTTTCCCACCTGAAAACTTTCATTTCGAGGTAATATCATAATTACATAGGATATTTAGTGGACTACAAATTAGGAGGAGGCGAAAGAGAAGCACGCTTTGCAGTGGGACACTACACGACACTCTCTCGTGTTCATCCTTTCTAGCCAGAAAGTTGCATCCCCAACACAAAAGTCATTTAACATTCTAGATGGATGGCGCGTCAGCGCCTCCCCTCGAAAGACGACATGGTGGCGATGATTCTAACGCATTTGGAACCAAATGGGTTAGAACCAGAGGAGGAAGGTCTCAGAATCAAATCCTCTCTTTCTGTAACAGCTTGGATAAATGGGTGAATTCTGATCGAACCTCGGCACCGTGAAGGAGGCACTTGAAGAAAATGTGGACAATATCTTCATCTTACCTTGAGCAAGCTTCACATTTAGCTGAATCCACAATCCCTTAAGGAGATTTGTCTTCGTAAGTGTAGGATCGAAGGACTAGCCCTTCCATAACCAATATGGGAATATTCAATAGTAGGTAGTTCATTATTTTTACAAAATAACCATGCAAAGAATTTTACTATCGGGAATTTGCATATTTCCAATTTGTTCCGATTTGTGCGGGAGGAGGCTGAATCTTGAGGAAATTTGTCAGATAAATTTATAATTTCCATTACATACTAATAATACTAACTCAAAGTCAAAGTTGACGATATCTCTTAACACGAATTTCGGCTAGATTCCCGGCCGGAGAGCCTGTCCATGTGGCGTGGCCTGGATCCAGCGTTTGCGCCGCTCCCCCAGCCGTCGGATCGTGGATCGACGGTGAGAAACCGGTGCTGTGGACCTCGTCGTAATATCGTGGATCATGAAGTGCTTTTTCGCAAAAGTTTCCCTACCCATCCGTCCTCCTCCCTCGCCTGGCTCCATCGCCGCCGCTAACGCCGCCGTCGCTCTGCTCCTCCTCCCACGCCCCTTCTCCTCGTCCTCCTCACCCAACCCTCCCTTCACCCTCCCCCGCCACCTCCCAACAGCAACCGTGACGACGCCTCCCGTTTTCCCTGCGCCTGCTGCGCCGATCTACCGCCGCCACTGCGCCGCTCCGTTCAGCCGCCGCCGGTCGGCCCTCAGCGCAGGGAGGACTCCTCGGAGGAGGAGTCCGCCCCCTCCCCTCGTCGTCCCTTCCCTGGCCACCACGACTGCCACTGCCACGGGGCGCGACGAACCGCTGCGGCGAGCCGGAGTAGACCCGACGGCGTCCAGAGGGGGCCTCGTAAGCACACCCTACCGAGGAGGTGCCGGTCACGCCCTGGGCCTTCTCCGTCGCGAGGTGAGCGGGTGCTCGGATCGGATCGCCGTGGGGGCTGGATCTGGGTGGGGGCGGACGTTCCGATGCGTCGATCTAGAACACTTTTTTTTGGGATTTTTTTTTTGCCGATTTAGTTTAGCGTGCGCGTTGATCTGCGTTAGGTATACGGTTTCTGCCGCGTGAAAAATATTGTAATCCGTTTTCGGAATTTTGACGTGCCTAGAAGTGAGGATGCATCGCGTTCTCGCAGCTCTGTTTGCCTGTTCGCTCGAATCATGTTAAATCGCGTAATATGAATTGTATTGATCCAGTGGGTTTCTTTGTCGCGGGGCATTTGCCAAAGCTGAATCTGTCCCTTTCATTTGTTCGTTTGCATAATTTACTGTAGCATCTCCTGAAGAGACGTATATTGCAATCAGAATCAGTTTAGCTGAATTTTGTTTTCTTCTTGCCTGCGGGTTATGCAGTGGAGTAATACATCTGAGTTTTGACCATGTCAGCGTTCATACTCATTTTGTTCTGAGAATGTTACTGCTGGTGTTTATTGGTGCTGTGCGTTTTAGCTGGCTTTGAAGAATTGGATAAACTGAAGCTGAGGTGCAGCTCATGTGAAGAACTAAAAAAAATAACATTCAGTACACCCAGTACTGGTGGAGGAACTGCAGATAGATGTAAAGGTTTTGGAATACAACCACAAATATGCACTTAAATTGTGCGGACACAGGCAGTCAGGTATTTTGCTACCCGTCTAATTTCTTAATGACTCTGCAGCCCTTGTTTATTGTTCTGAACTTTAATGATCTCTTGTTTATTTATCAGGTATGTTTATTTATAGTTACATGATAACTCTCTAAATCTTTGAATGCACTTATAAAATTGAACATTTTAGTTATATCAATAAATTAATCTCCCAAAAAATCAGAAATATGCAAATCCTCTAGGCTGAGCTCTATTTTCAAATACTAAAGTTGTGCTTCTTATTTTCATATCTGAAACCTTCACAGAAATGTCATGTCATCAAGACAGTGAATGCTTATAAACAATAGAGAAAGTTGTAGAGTTAAGCATAATGTTTGTTGGTATGTAACGAGGATATTAAATGAATCTTGAACAGGTGTGTAATCTTGTATGGTCAAAGAATGTAAATGAGCTTGTTAGCACTCATGGATATCCAACAATGTCAAAGGTATGCTGCAATCTTATTCTTAACTCAGTTACACCTTAACCTTTTCTTGTATTAATTGTGCTAAATTTCTCCTTTTGTAGCTTGCCACATTGACAGGTCATACATATAGGGTATTATATTTAGCCATCTCCCTTGATGGACAGGTGAAATTCTCTTGAGTCTTTGTGATTTACTGAATTCCGTTTATTGTACCTAGAATATTTGACATCACTGTGTTTTTCACAATAACAGACTATAGTAACTGATGCTGATGATGAAACACTCCGGTTCTGGAACGTGTTTCCCTCTCCCAAGTCCCAGGTACTTTCTTTTTTTTTAAAAAAAAAAAATGATACCTTCTTTATAAAATTTCATTTATATAGCTTGTAAATAATGATGGGTCCTTCAATTTCGGAGTTTTGACAGCCTAAGTAGCATCGGGGCCACATCATTTGTTATGAGCTACATCCGGTGACACTGAAATGTAGTAATGTAATAACACTGGGCTCATAACACTATTGCAGCAGAGTGTTGAAGATTATCAACATCATTCCATTTGTTCCACTTGCTTCACCAGTTCATGACCATCAAAGCTAGCCGAATTTTAGAGATAGCAGGATGCCAAATGGTGAAACTGGCTAGACCTGGAAGTGGCTCATTTGCTGAATGCTGTACATATTTATTCATTGGCGTTGTAGGAGCGAAGATGGCAATTGCTTATTTCGCGGAAACACTGACCATCCGCATTGTACCATTGATAAGTTCACGGCCTCCTGCTTTAGTTCCTGTTGAGTCAACTTGGAACCTGGAGCTCTTTGTGTGTACCATGCTAGAGCTTAACATATTCAGAACATTGGCCAATTCATGATGCTCATTGCATCCAAGTTATGCTAGGAAGCTGGACACGTTCTGGTGCAATGCCCTACTCCAGCTGGTGTTGCTTCTTGATACACTTCGCTGATAGTTCTGGTAGACAAAGGCTCAGAATTGAGCCAGCTCCTGCTACCATGCCAACGCGGCAACTTCTGTACTGATCTGTGTCAAACTGTTCATGTAACATTTATGACGACGATTCGTGCAATCATGCCCTGCCAATGTATGACTTGAGTTGTTGTCATGGAGCTTCATTGCCATACTGTTTATTCCATTTGTGCCATGCTTCAGGTTGACGTAATTCATTTGTATGTATGGGCGTCAAGCCTTATTTTCAGTCTGGGGTATCACCTTCCCTTTTACTACATTTTGTTTGCCCTCCAGTTTTATAAACAACATTTTAAACTTGTTGATTAATGCTTAGATCGTACTTGTTATACCTGCAGATTGGCTCTGTATAAGTTGAAATGGTATTAATTGATGCTGAGGTGGATTACCAGAAGAAAATGCTTTTGGAAACCTGTAAAGTGGATTATCTTGCAGCCATTTTACCTAATGCAAAGGCTTGCCTTCGGGTCAGTATAGTTCTATCACCAACTGAACCCCTATGCACTTTTTCTATAACCTTTTCTTATGTATAGATGGTATTTATTGTTGACAGGCTAAATTGAACAATAACCCCCCAGAGATTTGTTGCTTACTCATATTGATGTTATTCCTTATGTACCTGGCTCCTAAATATTAGCATTATTATTTTGGATTACTTAAAGCAGCCTCCTTTTCGTCGTCGCCTTTATCTCTACCTACACTCTTCGCCAATAATGTTATATACACAACAAAAACAAAAGCACTAGAGTTTTTCCTAGTTCTTCTTGAACGGAGGGCGTGTTACATCAGACTAATATTTGATTTATCCACCATCCTAGCCGGTTTCCAGGTCCAGAATTTCACGCTGTTTTACTCTGGGCAAAAAAAAAAAAATCTGGCTTCCAAACAGGCTGATCAACCTGGATTCCGACAGAAACTCCAACTTCTCCAACTCACGTGTTCATATGGCGAGGAGAGACAACTGCATACGCACCAATCCACTCTCCTTTTGTTAATCGCTTAATTTCCTGACGTGTTTTTACATCGATGTTTTTTTTGTTCGTGTGATATCATGCGCCGTTTGTTACATGCATGACCACTATCCTTGTGTATTTGGGTAGAGAAACAGGCTTGAATGCTTATATTCTGGATTGGTTTGTATTAAAAAGCAAAAATACTAACTAATGGGATCTTGTTGAAGCAATAGGATACTTTATGCGCTGATGTCAGCATAATGCCTATGGTACCTAGTATGATACCCATAGTATCAACCGGTACCAAATTTGTTACTAGATCTTATATGTTTCGTGCTGACATCAGCATGATGTTAACATATAAACTATCACGTCCCAACAAAATCCTGTGGGGTAGTAGCCCTCATCGAAAAGATATCCTACAAAACTGCAGATATGATTATGGACATGTAATGTGAAGGCTTGGTGGAGTTTCAAAATTTTCACTTTGAAAAATATGTTTCTTATAATGTGTGGTTGTGTACATCCGTTTAGGTTTAGAGGCTAGATTTTAATCCATTTTCTAAAACAAACAGTTTCTTATGATGTGCAATTTTCTCTCATGAGCCATAACGGTCCCCTTGAGAGTGAGAATAAGTTATCATATTTATCCCCTTTGGAACAAATATTAAGATTTCATACTGCTTACAAAATTTCTCTGAAATTCCTAGGTTCGAATCGTGCCTAATAGGGGAAGACCAGAGACTGCAGAAGAACAAGCTATAAGGAGAAAAAAAAAAGATGGGTCTTGTACACATTTTGTGCAAGTAAAAATTAAGCTGATCTCCACGAGGCTCCAGTATTTACAAGCTTGATGTATGCATCCTTGAAGTCGGCAAAAAATTTAGCTTGGTCTTGGGCATATAAATTGATCCATCTGCATGTAGTTTGGCATATGTCCAATGTCATTGGCCTGACCAAACATGTGAGCATGAATGAACTTTGCAAATATATAAATTTGTGCCTTAAAGCTTAGGCCCTGACTGAAAAAATTGAAGATAAGACTAGGACTAGTGCATGGAGTTTGGAAGCTTATGATTGTCCCTAGTACTTCTTCAGAGCTTGTATTGTGTAAGCGACATTATTTAGTTTATCTAGTTCAAGAAAAAAACCTTAAGCATTCATCATCTTCAGTGAGTGCCCAATCTGTCCGCAGTCCTACCATTGCCGGCATGCCAGCTTCATATAAGAACACAATACAATGCATTAAGGTGATTTGCAAATAAGGCTAAGTCGATTATGCATTGTACTAGGATGATTTACAAAGCATAAGGTAAGTCGAGATTCAGTTATGCCTTATGGGTTCATGATGATAGTATTTTAAGGGAATGATGGACACATTGAATGCACTTACATGAAGATGCCTGTGGCTTCTCAAGGAGTACTTTGAAATAGGAGTTGTCAAAAACATTTGGATTCCCGAATCCTTTACCTCCAATTGTGTGTGCTCCAGATAACACGACCATCTCCTGTGTCCTGGCAAGCATCAAGTTTATACTTCAGACATGGAAGGACGCTAAGTTTTCTGGAACATCTTTTTTTATGGGTAGATTTCAGGAATAATTTGTAGAAGCCTAGAGAGGGAATCATATACAGATACATAATTTTGGTCATGCATTAGTAAATTTCATAATAAGTGTGAACTTTCATGGGAATTCTTAAATAGGTGATGGGAATTCACAAAAAGATGTGCAAGTAGAGAAAAGGACTCACGAAAAGCCCTTTTTGCTGAATAATGTTTTCAGGGCAGTGGCATCCAACGTTTCTTCCGGAAGTTTACCAGCAGGATCAGCAATACTACAGAGTCGAATGCATCATGTTAGAAGAACACAGATATTTCTTTCAGAAAAATACAGATATGTACTAAATAGAAACACTGCCTGGAAATGACCAACTCAAAGTTTTGCGAACATTGCAAGGGAATTGTTAAATGAACAAACCACTGTGATTTTGCACCTGGAATCTAATCGACCTAATCTTACTGGAATTTCTGGCCCTCCACATAGTGCAACTGACTCAGCACCAGCCACAGCAATCAAATCCGCCCATGATACTGTTAGCAAAATAACAGTATATGTGGCTTGAGGATACATCACAACTGAACCTCAATACAGAAAGAACACATATAAAGGGTGTAAACCATATACCTTGCTGCACATGGTCAATTACTTCTTTTGCTTTTCCTAATACCTGTTCAGTTTTAAAGCTATTAAAACCAGATGTATCAAGTTAAATCATTCCATTCTTTAGTAAAGATATGCCACTAATATTGATGACAAAAGAAAGGAATAAAGAGGTAATGATTGCATGAAAGAAACTTATAGAAGGAAAAAAAACCTTTATGGATTTATTTAGCCCAGCATTTTCAGGTCTGTCAACTTCATAAATTATAGATCCATTCATGCCACCTGCAAGGTATTGTCATAAATGTTCATCCATTGTTTTACTTCTCAGAATTCATTTTTAGATATCTTGAGCTCTAGTTATTCGTAGCCTATTCTAGTTTGCAATATTCTACGATTCTATCATCTGTCTTTACACACATCCAATTCTTACTCCAAACTGTTCAAACTATTTTTTTTTCATTGAGACTGTTTATCAAACTTCAACCAATGAAGACATTAAAGATCAAACCTGTTTTGTCAGCAATGTCAAAAGTCCCTGCATCATGGAAAACCAAACGAAGCATGCCAGCAGCCTTGACCTTTGATAAAACATTCCTCACACCGTTTTGAATAATTGAACCATCAACAGACTCAGCCCTATAAAGTCAGGCATAAGTAAGGAACTTCTCTGAAAGATGTCATACTTCTGTTTTATGAGCATGAAACAACTTTGAGGTTATTCTTATATACAGATCACTATGGTGGGTGTACTTGATTGACCTATGGTTCATTCCAACTTTTGATTCAATGTAACGCTTCCACAGTTGAACCAACTGAACATAAATAAAATACTCAAAGAAATGCAAATTAATACTGCTAACAACTCATAGCTATGGCAACTTAGAGCAGAATAGGAATATGATTGTGGTTGAATACTGTACTTACGCACTCGCTATATTAACATGAGGAAGTAGAAAGGGAAGCAAAGCGATCGAAGCAAAGTCTCTCCTTCTATAACAGAGGGAAGATCTGGGACCTGTGGACACCACAGATAAAATAAATTCAGTTGGGCAGGAATGTATTAGCATGCACTGGAAGCATTCTCTCAGTTCTTGCACTGGAATCAACTCGTACCTGAAAGGAAATCTGCATTTTGCTGCTCAATGGGTTCTGAACATGCAGAATCAGCACTACTGCACCTACTACCAGCAGCAGAAGCTCCTATTACCGTCTTCCCAGTTCTTCTAACCCTGTAGCATCACAATTTCCACAGGCTATGTGACTTCCATGAACACGTGATGGCAGATTGGCATCAAAGCATAAGAAAAAAGATGCAAACATTACCTGCAGGTGCAGCGACTGCAGCTGGAGAAGAAGCGGGAGGAGGCAGCAATACCGGGGACGCTAGTGAGCTCCATTCCCTTTACCTTCTTGCCTTGTTAAGTGTTAGTAATGGCTTCTACTACTCTGAACTGAAAGAGGAAAAGGACACACCTCATTAGTCAGCCTATCTCTACTTGGCTATAAATATGTGGTTCCCAACTGATGGTCCCCAAGAAGGCACTTGGATAAGCTGCACTTCGGTGGTAAATATCTGCCCAATTGTAGTCCTGAAAGAATATGCCTCTGATACTCCAGTGGTTATTTTCTAAATTCATAATAGATTTTGACTGCCAATACTGTCTTTTTCTATGTGGATATCTTCCTTTTACAAGCAAATGCTTCCATCTGTTTGTTAACCCTTTTATGGTAACAAAGTATGATTTGAACTGTTTGTGACTTACAAAATGTGCAATGTTAATCCAAATATATAAAATAAGCTAAGCATAAAAAAGAGCACCAACAATTAACACAATCTAGAAAACAAAGCAAGCCAAGATCCCGCCACAAAGCTCAATTAAAAGTAACTGCTGATGCCTAGAAATCATGATCACAGAACAAGTGAGAAATCATAGCTTGTTGATGTATAGAAATCATGTTCACAGAACAAGTGAGAAAAATCATAGCATGTTGATGTAACCACGTAGTACGGAACTTTGTAGGCAAGCTGCATTGAGTTATACGTTATTTACAACAGTCATTGCATGTATGAATGTGACTTATCTGCTTCAGTATGTAATATGTATTGTCACACAAAAATGAGAGAACATAGTGGACACTTACATAAAAAGGCTACAAATTTCGCAAACAGACACAGGTGGTACTTGGGAGCAACTAAAAGTACCATGTATACAAATTTCTTTGTTTGGGAAGTCAGATGTCTGTGCCTCAAATGTACAGGGAAACATCCCTCTATATATCATGCAGATTGCTTAGGAGTCCAAACTCTTCGAGGATGGATTGAATGCCACCTGGTCAGCACAATCCAAGTTATCTCCAGCGTTGTCACTACCAACACCCATCAGGTCGAGATAATGTTGGTAGTGGGATACAATGACGTTCATCTTATCGATGGAGCCTTGACCACAGATGAGATCACCATACAGGATGTTCATTGTAGCACCAAAGCCAGGATACCTCTTGGACAAAGTGTCGTTCTTGGTTGGTTTCCAGTTGCCAACAAATACATCATGTGCTGATGGCTGCTTCCTCTTCATCGGAGTCATCCACCTCCAGATTGCCGCTTCAAATGCTAGGGTTGCATTCTGCTCCAATAACTCTGGGTGGTTCAACAGATCCTGCTTGATACCCTGACCGATAATACCATAGTTGTAGTTCCTGAATACCATGTACAAGCAGAACTAAATAAATCAGTACCTTAACCTAATCAGTTACTAACCAAAAGCAACCAAGAGAGGGATAGGTCAGTCTAACCAGTAAACAGGAAGAGCGCCTCGACCATAATACTCAACTCCATCATCACAAGGATATAGTTCATTGCTGTTGTCACAATAGCTTTGGCTTGGGCTCAATTCATGGTTGTAGCAAAGCCCCCAAGCCAATGGACCACCAGTTGCAACACCATATCCACCTGAGAAGTCACAATTCCAGTATCAGATGCTACTGGCCTAGGTTTTATTCATCTGAAGTTTGCATGTTCAGTGAACATACCACACAATTAGAACAAATCTGCTGACGATTCCTACCAATTAAACAAACTGTGCTAGTACCATATACAACCCAACCTTAGGTAACAATCTTCTACACAAACCAAATGGTACATATTTAAATTGGACCAAAGGCCGCAGTTTTTGCAATATTCAGATGCAGAATTGCAGATATCAGTTTCTAATCTGGAAATGGCACGGATGATACACAGTGCCAATAGGAAACCAACATGTAGCTGCATTCAGCAGTAATTAGCTGTAACTGAGAAAACCCACACATTTGGAGTTTCCACCACTGGCTTAGTATTCATGAAACCGACAGTTAAAAATTATTATTTCCATTCTATCAATAGATCCTGATAACTTTCAGATCTGAAAATCAACATTAAGCAAAGCACCTACCCTACAGGCTACAGTAGACTCTAACCATGGACACAATTCAAGAGGCACATCCACCAATCCGTCCATTTCCCCCTCTACTTCTCGATTTAGTGCACATCAAATTGGTGAATCAGGGTGAGGATCAGTGAGAAGAAGAGTACATACACGAGGTCTTGGCGCCGACGTGGCCGAGGAACGCGGCGACCTCCTTCATCCCCACCTCCTTGCCCCCCGTGGTGCCGAACCCGCGAGGCTCGAAGAGGACCGCGGCGGTGATGAAGGCCTGGTAGTCCCAGAAGCCGGCGGCGTGGGCGAGCGGGTCGTTGCGCTTGGCGAAGAGCTCCTCGAACTGGTACACCTTGAAGTAGTCTGTGATGGTCTCGTTGCAGCAGAACCGGCTGCCGCTGCACTCCCACCCCTTGTCGCACACCTTATCCTCGCCGTCGCCGCCGTCGCGGTGCCTCCTCGCCTCCGCCGCCGCGAGGAGCGCCACCACCACCAGAAGCAGCGATGCCGCCGCCACCCGCGACATCCTCATCGTCTCCCACACGGATGGATGCTCCTCTCCCCTTCCTCTCCGAGCGCGTGATCGCCTGAGCCGGCGGAGAAGGAAGGCGAGGAGTGTGTCGGTGGTGGGGGCCAGCTGGAAGGCCGGTGAGGTGTCGCTGTTCAGGGGTATTTTCGTTATTTCGGCCATGTTTGGTTGTTAAGATGGGCCGGTATTTCGGGCTGTCTAAACAAGGCCTTTTAAGGGCCAATTATGACACAGGCGTCATTAGCATGAAATTGAAAGCGAAGAAGAATGGAACAATTCCATGTGTACCTTTGGAAACTCTTGCGATTTATAAAAGTTTTTTAAAACTAAGAGCTTCCTTGGAACACAGAAATATAAAAACATAAGAAAAAGAACAGGAATTGAATGTCATGACATATGTATTCCTACATAAACTACAAACACAGGAACTAGTCTAATTGATCGTTTGGATATTTTATGGGAAACTTACAGTAATTTTTAGAGGATAAATATTATTATAATATAGTTAAAGGAGAAATAAAGAGAGATTGAGCATTGGGCTTCTCAAAGCAAATCAAAGCAATGAGGTTTGAGCTTATGTTTGAGGGCTCCTTTGGATCGAAGGGATTTCAAAGGAAGTTTGGAGGATTTCAATCCTTAAAAAAAATTTTACTATTGGCTCCTTTGGAACAAAGGAATGTGATTGGCAAAAATCCTATAGATTTTCTTCCTATGCCTCAATTTCATAGGAATATAAGCATGGGCTCCTACCTTGTATTTTTATTTTCCTTTGAGAAGTCGTATGCACTCTCTCTCTTTCTCTCTTTAGTATCTCTCTTGCACAAAACAAATTTCTCCAAAATTTCTATATTTTATTTCATACAAACCATCCAAATGGACAAACTCTTGAATTCCTATATTTTGAAACCCTGTAGAAATTCATGGCTCCTTTGGAATGAGAGGATTTTATAAGGTTTTCAAATGATTCAAATCCTACATGATTATTCCCTATGTAGCCCTTTGGTTTGTAGGATTTGGTTGGAAAAGATGCCATAGGAATATTTCTTTTCCTTCACTTTTTGGAGGATTTTAAGCATAAGCTCACAGCTCATGGTTTGAATTCCTTTGAGAAGTCCATGGCACCATCTCTCTATCTCTCTCCTCTTAACTCTACTCCAAATATTTGTCTTCTAAAATCCTTATAAGTTTTCTGTAGAGTATCCAAACGACCAATTCAACAAATTCCTATGTTTTCAATTTCTGTAGGATTTCATATGGCATGACATTCAATTCTTATGTTTTTCCTATTCCTATGTTTTTCATTTTCTGCATTCCAAAGAAGCCGTGAAAGTGTGTAAAATCCTCCAAAAAGTGAAGGATATGAAAGCTTCCTATGAAAACTTTTCACTCAAATCCTTCAAATTAAAGGGCATCATAGGACCAATTCCTATATGGTTTCAATCTTATAAAATTCCTGTGAAAATCCTTTGTTACGAAGGAGCCCTAACATCAGCCAATGTTGTACAAGCATGAACAACAACTCTAACATGGGATAGATAAAGCTTTCCAGCAAGAGATGGTAAATCATGGATCCTGATGTGGTAGGCGTTTGATGCATGTTATATGAAAGGCATTTTTCGAGAGGATATTATATAAAAGATTAACTATGAAGAATGACGAAGGTAAAAGCATGCTATATACTTAGTGTAATATTGTTGGGTCGAGATGCTCAAACTTAGGGATACGACTTCCCAAGACTGCAATGAAAAAAATAGAATACAGTGTAATCATAGATATAACCAAATTGGAATATAGTCATTCACTTTTTTAATCGGTAGTAACATAAGGACATTTGAACTATTTCTGTTATTTCTTAGTATGTGTATTCATTCACCAGGGTTAAGATGTGTTATTTTCACAGTGACTATTTATTGGAAAAAATGAGTGCACCATAATATTTCTATCGTCGTCTTGTACCTTTGTATGAACTATTGTTTTCGTTCATTTAACAAAAGTGTTTGCAGTCATTCTGCAATTTGCATCACCTTTTTTTTAATTTTTAGTTGAGACGGAGGGCTTCTTCATCCAGCAAATGGGTGATGCAGTGTTTTCCAAAGAAAAAGGCTATACATATACAATTTTTGTTACAAAGCACTTGCAAACGCTAAGGTAACACGCTATTATTTAATTTAGATTTTCTGTAACTCCTATCTAGTTAAATGAAATGGTTGAGAACCTTATTTGTATGGTTTTTGTAATTTTTTTTAGCATATAAGTGCTCTTTTCTAAACCAAGGCTCCGTTCGGAACAATTGGTTAAGAGAAAATTTTCCCTAATTTTTTGTGAGTGCGCTTCTTAGACTGCTAAACGATACGTTTTTTTAAAAAATTTTCTATATAAAAGTTGCTTTAAAAAATTATATTAATCTATTTTTTAAATTTAAAATAATTAATACTTAATTAATCATATGCTAATGACTCACCTCGTTTTGCGTGATCTTTTTTCTCTTCCCTCGTCTTCAAACTATCCCAAAAAAAGAAGGGTCAGGTTGGATTGAGCCTAATTTTTACCGTACCAATTATTTGGTAGTTTTGAATAGCACTTCCTCTGTTTCAAAATACTACTAATTCTTAGATTCAAATTTATCTCATAATACTACTACTTCTCTATCTATCTCTCCATATCAACCAATGACAATATTCCTCCGTTTAATTTCTTCACCACTTTTTCATCTTAACCAATCACAATCATTTCTTAACTCAACTTTAATTTCTTCAAAAAATAGCATAAGTTGAAGTATTTTGAGACGGAGAGAGAACTCGCTAGCAATTTGATTGAGACCTATTTTTATCAATTTAATAGAGTTGAAACAATATACCTCTATAAAATATTAGTAGTGACAAAACTTATGCAAGGTTTAAAACTTCCACAGTTTTGATAGGAGAGCAATCCAAACATGCGAAAAAAAGCAAGCGAAGAGTTCTCTAGAGAGCCATTTGCACGATGATGGATTAGATCCGGTGGAGTCTCTTGCCATTAGCCGTGGTGGCATCGGGGGCGAATGGGACCGCCGCACAGCGATCAATCGGCAAATTGTTGTAACGCGCGCTAACAGCCCCGTTTCCCCCAACTCGCCATTTTTTAAGCTCGGGAGCCGCCCCCTGGATTCGGACGGTCCGATCCTATGCATCCCAGTAAAAATTCGATTAGATCCGGTGGACGTTTCTCCGCAACCACCTCATTTCCCAGCCAAATAAAAAAATAAAAAAACAAAGTTTTAATTCGCCGCCACGCGCTTTGCCGGACCCCAAAAAGTCCGACCACCACTACAGCTCCGCCGGCGTCTCCTTCTCCCCCACCTCCGGCGCCCCACCACCGCCTCCCGCCGGCCATCTCCCTCCGCCATCCAGCGAAGAGACAATAGTCCCTCAGATCTGCCCCCACCTGGAGTCGAATCGGCACGGCCGAGCGCGGAAGGGGGAGTTCGATCGACGGTTTGAGTTTGGGGTTGGGCGCGGGGGCGGCCATGGTGAAGGAGACGGGGTACTACGACGTGCTTGGGGTGAGCCCGACCGCCACCGAGTCCGAGATCAAGAAGGCGTATTACATCAAGGTATGTAGGAGCCGTCGTCGTCGCCGCCCTTCTCGTTCCGTTCGATTTTGCGGTGGCGGGGGCTTTCGTCTGATTTGTGTTGCTGCTGGTGGCGCAGGCGCGGCAGGTACACCCGGATAAGAACCCCAATGACCCGCAAGCCGCGGTGAAGTTTCAGGTAGGTGTTCCGCCGTTGCTCCACTCCTGGTGGCAACTAACTACTACCCTTTAAATCAACTCAGTGCTGCCATAGCAAGCAACTCAGCGGATAGTGTAGAACCCTCGAATCAATCAGATTAGAGGCTTATTAGTTGATGCAAACAAGTCAGAAATGTTGTACAATGCGAATGGTCCCAGCACGATGTTCTTTGCATTATCTTGAATTGGATTTGGCTAATCTATGAGTACTCACTGTAAGCAGCCGTGTTTTTGTTTGTTTGGCTAGTCAATCAGTACTACTTGATATATTGCTAAACGCTAGTCAGTCAAGTGTGAGCAACCAACCATCCACCAGTCAAATCGTATACTTGCCTATTAATCTGAAAATACAAAATGGTTTTTTACGTTACAGATTTGGTTAATGATGAGTAGCTATATATGCCACACATAACGTTATCTTGAGTTGATATCTTGCATATCTAAACTACTCTGCGAAACTCAACGACAGAAAGTCTAATATCTAACATTTGGAATGAGAATTATATACTAGGATCAATAGTAATGCTATATTTAACTGGAAGTTCTAGTTAGGCCATCGACCTTAACTATGCAGCAGATTAACCATTCCATGTTGAAATTGGTGTAATAATATGTTAGTTAATGGTCGTGAGATCATGATGTGATATACTAGTAACATCCCGCATTCCTCTCTCCCTTAACTACACGGCAGCAACAAATCTATTTGAAGCTGTACTGCATAGCTCTTTTAGTATTATATGATATCGACTTTATCAGAAAGGATGCATGGTTTGTATATTTTCCTTTTTATACTAGCGTTTACTCTTAGGAATTCTCGATGCAGGAATTAGGAGAGGCATACCAAGTTCTTAGTGACCCTACGCAGCGCCAAGCTTATGACGCACATGGGAAATCTGGCATCTCAACGTATGTTCTGATTTTCACAAATAATTGTATGATGGTCTTGATGCATATTGAAAAGCTTTATATGATTTTCATGGTTTTGGGTTTGTCATTTGTGACAAAGCAACATCAGTACTGTAGTTGAACTATTTTTTTTCTTCCATCCGAGAGATGCAGATTTTGTGGGATAGTTGGTGATTACCTCTTTCTTTTTTTGAATAATCATATCAGACAACGATGTTGTAACTCATTTGGCTTTGAAATTCTATAGGGAAGGAATAATTGATCCAGCAGCAATTTTTGCAATGCTATTTGGTAGTGAGCTCTTTGAAGATTATATTGGTCAACTGGCTATGGCCTCAATGGCTTCACTTGATAATTTTGGTGAAGATGAACAAATTGACACAAGGACGTTGCAAGAGAAAATGCAGGCATGCTCCTTTATCTGGTTATTTTATATTATTATTAGCTTCCATGCTCATTGATTAACATGGGTACAGTCGATGAACATTAGTATGATTCTTTTAGGCAGCTTTCTTTTCATATTTGTTGCGTTTTTTATTCTTCTGCCACAATATTCTGCTGAGTATTGTGTAATATGCTTCAACTGCAGGCTGTTCAAAAGGAAAGGGAAGAGAAACTTGCAGAGATACTGAAAAACCGACTTCACATTTACGTTCAAGGAAATAAAGAGGAATTTGTCCAGTTTGCTCAAGCTGAGGTGTCCAGACTAAGAAATGCAGGTTTTTGTCAATACTACCCACCTCCTTCCTCCTCAACTCTGGATTTTTCCCCTTGCACTATTCCTGTCCTGCTTATTGCTACAGTGCTTAGTCAGCACTTCTTTTAGAGAGGTGGGCATTTAATATTAAAGGAACTGTTACCTGTTTATTGGATGGTTCAATAGATAACCGAGATATCTTGACAAGCATAGCTCATGAGATGGCATTCTTAGAATCATCCACTTCAGTTGAAACAGAACCAAAAATCAGCACGCTATTTTTTTATTTTTGCCTCCACATACTTCTTTTTGAGCTTATTAACTGAAGCACATATACAAACACCATAAGCTTATTCATTTTTTTCATTACGTGCGTGTTGCAAAAGGATGTGAATGAAGCTGGCCTATATTCTGTAATTTAGTGATTTAATCCTTCCTGTAAGTATATCACGATGCCTTAGCTCAGTGGTACATTACCAATATTGCTTTGATTCAAATATATTTTCTAAGTTTGTAAGTAGAACCCATTCAATGTTCGCTTTAGATATTATGTTATTTCTGCTCTGCTGAGTGCTCTTTGTGACTTCAGATTGGTCCTTAAACTACGTTATGTGAACTTTCTCACTCAGTTGGGTCATGTTTTGCTTCTTGTGCAGCATATGGGACTGTTATGTTAAACACCATTGGCTACGTATATTCAAGACAAGCTGCAAAAGAACTTGGGAAGAAAGCAATATTTTTGGGTGTTCCATTTGTAGCTGAGTGGTTCAGAGACAAAGGCCATTTTATCAAATCCCAAGTAACAGCTGCAGCAGGTAAATAAAAACCATCAATATATTTAACTTGAAAGCGTATGATACAGCTAGTATCATCAATGTTTGTGCTAGCATTATTTGTCATAAAATTTTTTGTTGTCTTGTGGTTCTGTAGGTGCAATAGCTTTGATGCAGTTGCAAGAAGACTTGAAGAAGCATCTTAGTGCTGAAGGCCATTACACAGAGGAGGAACTAGAAATGTACATACAAAACCACAAAAAGGTTATGGTTGATTCCTTGTGGAAGCTTAATGTTGCTGATATAGAAGCCACCCTATCACATGTCTGTCAAATGGTCTGTCCCAGTTTACCCATTTCCATTTTATTCATGGTTTTATTTTTAACATAATTAGTGTGATCATGAATTTTGAACATTGTACGTATGCCAGGTGCTTCAAGATGGAAGTGTCAGGAGGGAGGAACTGCGTGCTCGTGCTAAAGGACTGAAAACTTTAGGCAAAATTTTTCAGGTAAAGTCTGTTTAGTTGTTCCATTAAAGTTTCAGTAATGCTGTTAACATCTGACTTGTATTTATTCTCCACTTAGCGGGTTGAGCTCAACAATGACGAGGGGGAAGCATCGCAAATGAGGAATATAGACAACATGGATGACAATGATGGTAGCTCCCCTGATTCATCACCAAGAAGGGAGCCATCATACAATCCTATCCCTAACCCTCCTCATGCCCAGGTAGGTTATTATGATTTTAAAGTTTCATTTGTTCATTATGATTTTCAACTTCTGTGAAATTTGTCAAGATGGCCATTTGCCACTGTCCATTATCATGGTACCTTATTGATTGACTCATTTAGTTAGGTTGAACTTGGAGCACAGTTCTTAATCTGTAGAAGCTGTTATATAGCCTTTTCTCATGGACATGCTAAAAACCGTTTTGATCTTGTTTCTAGAGCCCATATGTGGAGGCCCCACAGTTTGGCGGAGCCTATTACCCATTCAACTTCCCGATGCCAACAGCTCCACCTGGTGCACAGAGGGATCCAATGCCATGACACCAGATTAAGCTTGCATATGCTGTTGTTCTGTGGAATATTGCTGGTGAAATACTAGATCATTTGTATGAAGTATCATTTGCACCTGTAGTAGAGGAAACGGAGGATTCAGCTATCCTTCTCACCATTTGTTCGGTTGTACAATCAGAGACTGATGGTAGCAACCGTGTACTGTTGTGTACAGTAGTTAACGCTTCTGTTGAGGCAGTAGTAGGTCAGCATTGGTGTACATGGTTTGGTGTTAATTTGTGGCCTCGCTCTGTTTAGCTTAACGTGCATCTTCTATGGAAAATGAAGCTGAGAAAATAAGTCATGTTTATAATTTTGAGTGTATTTTATGGAAAAAAATTGTCCGAGTTCGTTCGTTGGCGGTAGTGTGAAGAACTATAATCTAAACTATTTTGCAACAGGTTAGTGGCAGTGGTGAGCGGTGAATCTGTAAACTACTGACTCTTTATTTTTTTGTAGGAAGGAAAAAAATAATAGAGTGGAGTCAGAGAGTTTACATGTCAAGCATCTCATCATCAACTTTCTATTTTTTTTATATCAAAAGTTATACTTTTTTATATCAAAAGTTATAGTAATAATGAGTTAATTATAATTTTTTTTAATTAAAATTTCGTTGTAACGAGCGGGCAATATGGTGTTTTAGAAATTTCTGCATAAGGCTTGTCAAGATTTAAGAAAACTCACAACATCATCAAAATAATAAATGGTAAATATATTATAATTCGCATGAAGCAGTTTTGTGTTGTATGTTCATACACTAATCAAGTATGTCTGAGAGTCTGTCAGCTGGTTAAGCTTCAAGCCGTGCTTTAATCTCATCGACTCCTGCGGCCGTCTCCACCGACACGCTCTCCCAGTTCGCCGCTGCGAGCAAGCTCCGCCTTGAACACCGGCGAGCATGGTGCTGAGATGGCCGCCGAGGTTTGACGACGGCGGGACGTCTATACGATCTTCGAGGCCGGCGAGAACCACGACGCCGCAAACGATCTTGACCACGCCGTTGATAGCATAGCGCGACTCAAGCTCGCTCCGCCTTACGATGCACTGATCGGCGACAGCTAGCGGCGCCGTCGCGGCGGATCAGAAACGCCTCGAAGACGGTTTTGACGTTGGTCGATTTGGTCTCCAGAGCTACGAGCAGTGAGACGTATTCGCCGTTGTCCTCCTGGACGCGGCCGCGCGGGTAGCATTTGAACAAACACCGGTGCTCCTCACCGGCGTCGACGCGTCTCTGGGTAATCGAGGTTGAAGACGACGAAAGTTGAGGTCAACATATTCGCAGACTTGCAAGGGATCGGCCAATGGACAAGTTTTAGCATGCCTGTCGAGAAATCGACGACGGCGTCGAGGCCCGATCGAGGCCGCAGGGTCCCTGACCGGCGAAGTCTCGCCGGCGATGCTGCGTCACGTCTAAATTGGGCGAACGATTCGTGCTTCGTCTGCACAGCCACCTTTCTGTAGGTTGCCTACTCTCTAATGTGAATGTTGGGGCTGCCATGGATTCGCAGCTTTGCATACGAAGATGATGAATATTAATTCAAGAACAATTCCAACACGATACTAACATAATATAATAGGGCAAGATGTTATAGTACAGTGGCGGATCTACAAATATTATTGAGCCTAGTCAAGCTTAACGATGGATAACGCACAAACCCAATAGACAATTTATTATTCACATGAGTAAAGTTGAGAGTAACAACACGTGATTTAAACAAAAAAATAAAGTTGTTGCTAATTTGTTTGGCTAGTTTGGTCTACAATAGAACTAGCATTACTAAGCATTAGTAACTAATTAAGTACTACCCTATGACTGCATGGGGCGGAGCTTGGGCGCCAGCCCATGGTGGCCGGGCCTTGGCTCCACCACTGTTACAGTACAATAACCAACCAATAGATCCTTAAAAATCCATCCCTGAAATTTTGTTTTTAGATTCCTAATCAGTTTTCTCTATCTAACAAATATCTAACAATTGACTCTCAATAATAAAGGGTACACCTCAAACTACCAATAGAAACATAAATAAAAATTGCACCTTCCCTTCCTCAAAAGCTCTTCCGAATTATGGGTTAGTGAGAAGGAAGAATATCTCAATTTTTGGATGTATTTAGAGGTATTAAATTTTAGGATTGGGATGCTGCGACCAACTACTTCTCAATCCGCTTTTTTATCTCTTCGATAAGTGACGGGAAGTTGTCCCTAAGATAAAAGTAGTCGTCACTGACGGCTACCTTGTTGAAGTTGCTCTCGGTCATCAAGAAGTCGAGACACTTGCTCTTCAGCTCCGGGCAATGGTACATCTCGGCGTAGCCCAGAGTCACCGCTATCGTCTCCACCGACACGCTCTCCCACAGCTTCTGTGCGCACATCAGCTTCAGCCTGTCCAGCGCATACCTATCCGCCGCCGCCATCAAGCTTGCGAAAAATTCAGTCGACATGGACGACGAAGAGCCGCCCCTCGTTGGCAAGGTGTCCGTGTACACGAAGTGAAGCAGGGCTCTGAACGTCGCCGGATCGATGTCGTGCAGAGTGATGCACGGCATTGTGGCCTCCGCCATGGAGCCGAGGAGCTCCGCCTTGAACACCGGCGACCGCGCCGCGAGCACGGCCCGGTGCGCGTAGAACGTCTCGCCGCTGACGGAGAAGGACACGTCTGAGCCATCGGCGCAGTCCACCATGGCACCGAGCTGGCTACCCAGGTTCGACTGCGGGACGGCTATAGGCTCGTCGGCGCCGCCGGCGAAGATCACAACCGCGCAGATGATGGTGACCACACCATTGATGACATAGCTTGGCTCGAGATCGGTCCGTCTCACCAAGTGGCGGAACGAGGCGACGTAGCCGTAGGGATACCTGGAACTCTTCGTCGGGAAAGCCTTGTCTGCACAGTTGATCGACGGCGCGCCGACGCGGCCGTCTGTGCACAACAAGAAGGCGTGGAAGACGGCTTTGACGTTGCTGGATTTGGCCATCAGTCCAATGTACAGAGAGATGTAGTCGCCATTGTCATCCTCGCTGTGGCCACGCGGGTAGCATATGATCAACCATGGTTGCTCCCCGTCCTCGAACACGTGTTTGTTGAGGCCGTCGCCAATGGCGAAGCTGTTCGTTCCTGGGTACTCAAGCTTCACCTCGGTGAAGCTGGATGATATGATCATATTGGCATAGTTTCATGTGGTCAAACGGACAAAGTTTATATACATCGAAGATCTCACGAACGCTGCCGGATCATGACGTGTATCAGAGTATATGTTGTGGGAGTTTATTTGCGGCAAGATGCATGATTACTTTTGCGGTATGTATACGGATATGTATACGAATTATGTAATACTTAATTAATTAGTCGTCAACATGTACCCCGATCCGGACGGTCCACGTGGCTGGCTGGCCTCTAAAACACAGACTAGGTTTGTCGATACAAACTTTTCATATGAATAGTAAACTTTCTGGGAAGAAATTTTGTATGAGCCCACAAACGCATTGCAGTATTTTACAACCCACGTGCGCACGTGGATTCAGACTCGAAATGCCAGCCGAGCCAACTGTGTTTTCCAACCCACCTACGTTTAAATTTCTACGTATGAAATTCGTATATAGAAAGTTTCTACTTAAAGTTGGAGCCGAATTAAAATAGGACGTATTTGTGCTCACGCAGTTTGAAATCTCATCTAAGAAAAGATTTATATGCACAAAGTTTCTATACTTAAAGCCATCAATACTAAAAGTTAAAATCCGAGTCCAATTTAGACGTGCTCGTGCGTGTCCCAGTACGTGCTCATATTAGACTTTTCGACCCAAAATCACTGTTTACCTACGATGAGATCCTATCCAAAGTAGTAAAGACCTCCCTTGAATAGCAAATCAATGGTTCTACTGGAAACAGGTTTTTTCTCTCTTTTTTTATTCTCTGCTGTGAAGACTTGGTAGTAAAAACTGAAGATTTTTTTTTTCTACTCTCTATGTATATTTTTTTTTACCAACGCACAGCAAGGGAGGCCCCCGCTTCTACTATCTACTGTGTAAAGACTTTTATAGTAAAAACCAAACAAAATGTAAAGTTACAAAGAGAAGTGTGCATGATGCTGAATTAATTTGCAGTTTTTCATATAAAGATTGATCGAGATTCAAGACAATTCATAAGGTCGATGATTAGATCCCGGCCTCTACATCTAGGATAAACACGGCCACAGCAAGATGATTTAGGCAGAACTTTATACTCGTATCTTGCATGGTTTTGCAAAGACTCCAGTGTGAAGCCGTGCCTTTATCTCTTGGATAACTGACGGGAAGCTCTGGCCAAGATGAAAGTAGCCCTCGGTGACCACTGCTTTTCTTGAAGTTACCCTACTCCACCAAGAAGTCGAGGCACCTGCTCTTCAGCTCCGGGCAGCTGTACATCTCGGCATTATTAGAGTCGCTACCACTAGGGGCGGATGCAGCGGTTTTATTGGCTTCTAGCCCTCACGCTGAATCTGTCCCTAGCTATCACTATCTCTACTGGCACAAGGGCGGATTCAGGAGGCTCATGGGTATTTATATGATTTTAGAAAATACTTGTTTACCCTAATATATTTTTCAATAAATATATCTTTTTTATCAATAATATAAATATATAATATTTTAGATACATTCTTAAAATCCTGCGCCCGCCCTACCGACACAAGCTCCCAAAGCTTTTGGGCGCACATGAGCTTCTGCGAGCAGCCGTTGAATCAGCTCGGTTGTACTCGACGACGATGGAGAACTATAAGTATACACGAAGTACATCAAAGCTTTGAATGTCGCCGGTTTGATGTCGTGCAGTGTCAGTGTGATGTGATGCACACGGCATGGTCGCCTCCACCATGGAGTCTAGGATCTCTGTCTTGAACACTGACGAGTACGGCCCGATACGCGTGGAACGTTTCACCGCCAACGGTGAATGACATGTCCATGGCGCTGAGTTCACCGCCCAAGTTGGAGGACGGCATGGCTATCCGGTTGTCGTTGCGCAGAATTATGAACCCGCATACAAATTAATGTGACCATGCCGTTGTTGGCGACATAAATCGGCTCCAGATCACTTCGCTTCACAAAGCGATCCCACTCAAGGTAGCGGCAGGATCCGTCGGGTGATTTGACGACCTGCATGCTCCCCCATCAAGAAGACCTCAAAGACGACAACGTTCATTTTGGGGTCGATCTCATTCAGCCCTTAGGTCTAGTTGAGAACATTGGGTATTATACATACGGACCCACATATCGGTCATAAAGGTCATAAAGAGAGAAAGCCTATGGGGCTTGCCTGTCAGTAGCTAGCATCCAAAGCGCACAATGCGTGATGCCGTCAGTGTAGTCACTGCAGCAGGCGTGACATGGGAGAGGTGTGATGCACGACGAGGCGGCTAGGGGTGTGGGATTGCCAGCGAGCGGTGGTTGTAGGAGGAGTAGGCGAAAGCGTAGAGAGGTGGTGTGGGAGAGGTGACACGAGGCGCGGGGATGCGGGCTCACCAACGGTGAGGAGGATGAGTAGATGAGGCTGGCGGCTGATTCGGAGCGGTGGCAGCATCATCCTCATGGATTTGACAGTGGAGGTTGTAGGCGGCCGGTGCAACAGCGCACAGAGAAGCAGGCCGGAGAGCCGGCTGTGAAGCCAGCGCCCAACGAAGCAGGCGTTGGAGCTAGCGATGACAACGAGGGTAGAGATGGAGAAGGTGGAAGGGGACATGCCAGTGCCCTGAGCAAGTTGGGAGAACTAGCTGACATGCTTGTGGCCTGCTGGTATTTTGGTCTTTTTGCATGTTTCTCTCTCTATCTGGCTTAAAAATAATAAAATAATCATCATGGTGTCTTTCAGCAAATTACCAAATTTTTAAGATATCATCGGACTGTACCGGTTCTTTTAGTGTTTGCTAGCAAATACCATAAACTTTAAATGTCCTGTAAGAAATTTTGCCGAAACTCATAAAAACGAATACCGATCTCAGCTAAAACTGCAACTACATTGTCTTGGCTCTAATCAAACATCTTATTTCATCAGTTCATGAATAAATCAAGGACCGACTCCAAGTTCTTTCCCGTCAACAGGAAATCAAGACATCTCTTCTTCAACTCCGGGCAGCTGTGCATCTTGGCGTAGACAATCATCGTCATGACAGTTTCCACCGACAAAGTCTCCCACAACTTCTGCGCGCACATCAGCTTTAACCTGCTCAGATCATACCTGTCCGCTGCAGCAAGCAGTTTCTTGAACAGCTCGTCCCTCGTCGTCGCCGTGGACGAAGAGTCCTCGAGTACCATGATATCTCCAGGCAACTCGTCGGTGTAGATGAACCGAAGCAGAGCTCTGAATATCACAGGTTCGATGTCCTGCACAGTGATGCAGGACATCTTGGATTCCGCCATGGAGCCGAGGAGCTCCGCCCGGAACACCGGCGAGCGAGCAGCCAGCACGGCCCGATGAGCAGGGAACGTCTCGCCGTCGACGATGAAGGAAACGTCCGTCCCGTCGGCGCTGTCCAGCAGGCGGCCGAGATGGACCCCGATGTCCGGCGGTGGCTCTGGCACGCGGTACATGTCGCCGTCACGCAGAACGATGACCACGCACATGATCCTGACCTTGCCATTCACCACGTACGACGACTCAAGATCGCTTCGCTTCACGAACTGTGGCCATCCCCAGTCGGTAAAGCCCTCAGGTGGGTAAACCTGCACGCACCTCTTTGCAACAGAGGAAGATGGCTTGCCGTCTTTTTCCATCATGAAGGCGTCGAAGATGGCCTTGACGTTCTTGGATTCGCCGACCAGCTTGAGGAAGAGCGAGAGGTACTCGCCATTGTTGTCCTCTTTCTTGTCACCACGCGGGTAGCAGTTTACTATCCAGGTGTGGCCTCCGGCGGAGAAGGCATCGGAGACGACGACGTCGCCGATGCCACATGCGTTGGTCGCCGAGTAATCTAGTTTGAGATCGAGAGAACCGGAGTCCGCCATGCGGATGCTGCTGGATATCATTGGAGAGATCGGAAGCTGGTAATCCTTGATGTCTAGATCGATTTTTTCTGAATAAATACAGATGGTATTTGTTCTCGTCTATTCGATCGATTCTGCTGTTCTGTAGCTGCATACGGCACACTCGCGTATATTTTCTCTTTTCCAAAGGTTATCCGTCTAGAGCCTTAATCTATAATTTATTTTTATGAAGAATCTTTAAAATAAACTAGAAATAGAACTTCCAACCTCGCATTCCAAAACCGTTTACAAACTTCCAATTAAAAGCCAGTTCGTAGTCAACCCGGCCGACGCCGTTGCAGAGTCCGAACCGGCCGACACATCGGCCGCGGGCGACCACGCCTTTAGACTCGGTCCGACGCATCGCGGTCCATCGAACCGGCTCCAACTCAGTCTCGAAACTGCCTGGCCCACGCCTGGGCCTCATGTTTCTTGGCCCAGTTCGGTCTGGCCTCATTGCCAACCGAGCCTACCACATGCTCATGCATGCCTTAGGCCTCCTAAGCACAGCCCGTACGAATTTTTACTGTTACTAATTTAATTTTTTTTTTAATTTACAAAACTAATTTTCGGTTTGAATCATTTACAAAACTAGTCTCTTGCCGCCCTGGGCCACGGCGGGATTTAAAAACCGCCGTGGCCCAGGGCGGCGAATGGCATCCCGTCACCCGGGGCTAACGGCTCCGGCGGCCGTTAGCCGCGGGGAGGTCCTATGCATTCGCCGCCCTGGGGGAGGGCGGCGAATGCCCCCAGGGGGCCGAATGCAAAATTGCATTCGCCGCCCTCCCAGGGCGGCGAATGCAATTTTGCATTCGGCCCCCTGGGGGCATTCGCCGCCCTCCCCCAGGGCGGTGAATCCACGTGGCCTCCCCGGGGCTAACGGCGGCCGGCGCCGTTAGCCCCGGTGACGGGGATGCCATTCGCCGCCCTGGGCCACGGCGGTTTTTAAATCCCGCCGTGGTCCAGGGCGGCAAGAGACTAGTTTTGTAAATGATTCAAACCGAAAATTAGTTTTGTAAATTAAAAAAAAAAATTAAATTAGTAACAGTAAAAATTCCAGCCCGTACTCATCCATGCATGCTACAGTACTTCGTGGTACTGTAGCAGCTTTTCACTCTTCGAAACCGATTGTCCTCGCGTCCATCCTCGCTTGCACGCCCAACCTATGAAGGCCGTCATGAAAATCTTTCACATGATGTTTATTTACTAAACTTGTGTTTAATCTTATTATCTGGTATTTTTGATAATTTTGAATTTCAATTTTTCTCTAAGTTTTAGTCCTGATCCTGTCGTTGACTCCAAGACCTATTGACTTTAGTCCAACCTTATCACACGACATCCTGACCGTGCTACAATTTAGCTTCTCCCATAGCATAATTCCAGTCCTCGCTATTGAATAAGATTGACCTACATCACCTGCACACAAATACTCACATTAGTCACACGCACTCACATCAACGCAGATATTTCCAAACCAATTTTCACTAAATAAATCATTTGCAAAACCTGTTCATCACAAAATTTTAATTATGACAATAATTTCACACATGCAACCTGACAAGAGCCAAGGCACGAAGCATGGAATTTGGATATTTTGGGTTATTTTTATATAAAATATTATATTTAAATCCTCTAAGGAATTATTTGAAAATTTTTAGATAATGTTAGTAATTATTGGAAATGTAACATAACTAGAGTATTTCTTGTAGTAAAATTTATATTATACTTAAATTCGTACACAACAAATCCAAATGATTTCTCCTTAGTCACAATGCCATATGATGTCCATTCCAATTTCCGGGGATATTGGTGAATCGACTTTTGATGCCACAAGTGGAGTTTAGAAGTTAATAAGGGATCCTTTAAAACACACAAATATTATAGGATTTAGTTCAAGTCCTCAAAAATCCTTTGAAATGCCTCCATTAGAAACGAGGCCTCAAAAATAAGTGGAGTATCACTGTATTTGTATTTAAAATTATTTTTATATAATATTAATTTTATAGTTATTGATAATATATTTCTTAAAAAATAATAATTAAAGTATAATATAAAAGATTATATAAAAACCTGTATTTTTAGCCGGAGCTATACGTGAGAACCTATACAATGTCCGAGTGTCTGACGCCCTCTCCACGCCAAGCACATCTGCAGCGCGGAGGGACCATGCCTGTAGCAGGAGGTCGTGGTACTAGCCACCTTAATTTATTCCTTCTTTTAACTCTTCAAACAATCTTGGCCTTTTTATATTGCCATATATGTAGAGCTAATAATTCTCTACACGCAACTGCAGAACTCAATAACTTGATGCCATTATTTAACAGAGGTAGTTAAATTAGATCGGTGATTGATTTCTAGGTTTTATCGTAAATTTAATTGGTTACTTTTAATTACGTAAATTAATAATTCAAATCACACTCAAAAGTAGGACATTTCTCATTGATATAGTAATTTTTGTAAAAAAAATCTCCAATTATAGTCTCTCTCGGATGTAAAATATATCCCTTCTCACTATTTTCATAGAGACAAATATATATATTTCAATTAGGATCATATTCTGTGGTTATGATTCTATCAAATATGTGTTTTTGATTCCGTTAAAAATCGATTTTACCTTCACTTCAAGCAACCGCTGGTTCTGTCCGTGAAGACGAGCAGCAATGTCATCGTCGGCTTATTGCTCTTCACAGCGCCATCGTCCTCCTCCCCCGCGATGGCAGCCACAATGGTAGCATGCCGCAGCCTGCAGCGGCGAGCTGGGAGAAGCGCCGAGCGGGGCGGCACGCTCACAGCGCCGAGGTGCAGCTCCATCAAGGAGGCCGCCGGTGTGTCCACCGTGACCATGGACAAAACGCTGACACTCACTGATACAGGGTCGCCCGATCTTCTCGACGTAGGATCTGGATACTCACGTGGATTTGATGAATCGTAGTGATCCCCCGTTGCCAATACAAGAGTTAGCACTCTATAATTCGCCCAATCTCACGTGCTGAACTTCACGACCACCGATGAAGTTCTATCGTGCTCCCAATTTCCAGCGGAAAAGGTTGAACAATCTTAATTTCAGTGAACTCCCAATTCCCTCAAGTTGGTTCAGCCAACAGAAAGAACAAGAGTATTATCAAAAGTGGTTCCCCCCCTTTATAATGGGGGTCTATCCCTCAATATATAGTCTCAGCCTAAGGCTATTCCACACTAAACTTTTCATGTGGTACTATTCACGCGCAACTACTGTAGCACGGTGCTGTTTATGGGCCGTACTGTTCACGGCCTGGTACTGTAGCACAGAATTATTCATGGGCTGGATTGTTCATGCCGTGGGCTTGTGCTTCCTTGGATGATGGCCACATATCCTTGATCTCCATCCATTGCTGACTCTTCAAATCTGAGCACAAGTAAGACATTGTTTTTAGGTAGTATAAAATTCTCATTAAAATTAATAACATATTCATTAAGGAGCAGGTTCACTTGAGATTGTAGTTTCTTGGCTCGTGCTCTTGTTATTGGTCCTGTTATTGGAGTCTCATTACTAGTTTTGACATTACTAGCGATGTCCTCATCATCCTCCCCTTTTTGAAAAGGAGTCGACCTCGACTCTGTACAATCTTGTCCAAAGAAAGGTGATAGATCAGCAACATTAAATGTAGAACTTACCCCATAGTCATCACCGGAAAGCTCAATCTTGTATGCATTGTCATTGATCTTGGCGAGAATTTTAAAAGGTCCATCACCACGGGGCATCAATTTGAATCTACGCTTCTGCGGAAAGCGATCTTTGCAAAGGTGTACCCACACTAAATCACTTGGTTCAAACAGCATTTGCTTTCTAAATTTGTTAGCTTTGGAAGCATAAGCACGTACCTTGTTTTCAATTACCTCTTTGGTTGTGGCATGAAGCTTTTTCAAAAAATCAGCACGTTTAGAAGCATCCATATTTGCACGTTCTTGTAGTGGGAGAGGAAGTAAATCAAGGGGCGTGATTGGTTTGAAACCGTACACCACCTCGAATGGACTCAATTGAGTTGTAGAATGTACCGCCCTATTATATGCAAACTCCACATGTGGTAGACAATGTTCCCACTCTTTCAAGATTTTCTTTATCATGATACGTAGCAACGTGGAAAGTGTGCGGTTCACCACCTCCGTTTGCCTATCTGTTTGTGGGTGACAAGTCGTTAAAAACAACAACTTTGTTCCAAGCTTGGCCCACAAAGTCTTCCAAAAGTAGCTCATGAACTTGACGTCTCGATCTGAAACAATGGTTCTTGGCATTCCATGCAATCTCACAATCTCCCTGAAAAACAAATCAGCTACATGCGACGCATCGTCGCTCTTATGACAGGGAATAAAATGTGCCATTTTAGAGAACCTATCCACAACAACAAAGACTGAATCCCTTCCTCTCTTGGTCCTAGGCAGGCTGTCGGAGGACGAAGCCTCGACGGCGGGAAGTCGGGAGACCCCCCTTTTGAGGTTCGGCCAGGGGAGCTGTTTCTCAGGTGTACGAGGCGTTGGAGAAGACGAGAAACAATGGCACACAGAGGAGGCGAGAGGATTTATACAGGTTCGGGCCGCCGGAGCGTAATACCCTACGTCCTGTGTGTATGCTATGTGGGAGAATGTGTATGGTTGTGTTACAAGGTGTACCCGGGGAGCTCGGAAGCGTAACCGGGAGACTTGGGGAAGAAGAACAGTAAAGGTTGCCTTGTTGTCTATTGCTCGAGCTTGTGCTGCCCCCTCTCATCTGCGGCATGGATCCTCCTTTATAGAGCTCAGGGGAGTCCACAGTGCCGGTACGCGGAGGGAGATATTTTCCGGTGAGCTCTCCTGTGCGCCCCTCCGCCTGCGACGCCCACGCCGGAGTTGGTGAGCGTCCCGTCGCCCCTGTCTGCCTGCGACCCCATGCCGGTAGTCGGCCGTGGGCGGCTAGTCTTCGGGGCGTGAGGATGTGACGGGATGCGACGGAGCGTCTGGTCATTTGGTCGTCTTGGCTGATGGTGCAGGGAGACGTGACGGCGCACGCCTCTGCTGCGTGGAAAAAGGAAGCCTCCATAGTCAAAGTCTTCTGACTGCACGGTCGGGGGTCCACGGAGGGCCATCGGGAGACGCCCACACGTGGCAGAGTATTTTGCGAGTTGGTAGTCGGCATCGGCAGTCGGTCAATCGGCCCCGGGCCTAGTGTCGGCACCCAGGATCAGAAGGATCGGCGCCTGGGGACCGGAAGAATCGGCACCCGGCCGTCGGGCCCGGGCATCGGCGCCCGGCTGTCGGACCCCGGCATCGGCGCCCGGGGCCGATGGAGATGGCGCCCCGGGCGCCCAACGGGACATTGACCATAGCCGGTCTTTTCTTCTGCAGAAAGTAGGCCCGGAGGGGCTGTTGTGGCCGGAGATCCACGCGTCCCCGCAGAACGTGGGACCCCCAGTCCCACTTCGCCGACACAGGCCTAACACAAAATCCATGCTAATATCTTCCCAAGAAACACTAGGAACAGGAAGTGGAGTATACAAACCATGTGGATTGAGTTTTGACTTCGCTTTATGGCATGTGATGCATCTTTGAACAAACCTCTCGACGTCTCGCCTCATCTTTGGCCAATAGAAGTTATCAGCCAACATCATGTAAGTCTTCTCCCTCCCAAAATGCCCCATCAATCCTCCTGCATGAGATTCTTACAACAATAACAAACGCATAGAGGAATCCGGAACACATAGCTTATTCATGCGAAAGAGAAAACCATCATGAATATGAAATTTATCCCACCCTTTCCCATCTTTGCAATTTGAATATGGAGCTGCAAATTCATGATCGAAAGCATATAAATCTTTCAAACTTTTCAACCCAGGTACCTTTACTTCCAACTGAGTCAAAAGCACATGTTTTCTAGACAAAGCATCAGCTACCACATTCTCTTTACCTTTCTTATATTTGACAATGTATCGAAAGGTCTCAATGAATTTTACCCACTTAGCATGTCTACGATTCAATTTCGCTTGGCCCTTTAAGTATTTCAAAGATTCATGATCAGAATGTATTATGAATTCCTTAGGCCAAAGATAATGTTGCTAAGTTTTCAACACACGCACAAGAGCATATAGTTCTTTATTATAAACAGGATAATTCAATTGGGCACCATGAAGTTTCTCACTGAAATATGCAACAGGTTTTCTTTCTTGCATCAAAACACCACCAATACCTATTCCACTAGCATCACACTCAATCTCAAAAGTTTTTATGAAATCAGGTAAAGCAAGCAATGGTGCTTCAGTCAAACATTTCTTCAATTCAGTAAAAGCTTTGTCTTGTTGTTCTCCCCACTCAAAAATCACTCCCTTTTTAGTTAATTCATTTAATGGGGCAACAATGGTGCTGAAATCTTTCACAAATCGCCGATAGAAACTAGCAAGCCCATAGAAGCTACGAATTTGACTAACATTCACAGGAATTGGCCAATTTCTAATAGCTTCAATTTTAGATTCATCCACTTCAATGCCATGAGCTGAAACAAAAGGTACACTTCTCAAGATTGGCATACAAGTATTCTTTCCTAAGCATTTCTAGCACTTGTTTGATGTGTTCAATATGATCATCCAAACAGCGGCTATATATCAGAATATCATCAAAGTAAACTACCACAAATTTACCAATAAATGTTTCAAAATATGGTTCATTAAGCGCATGAATATACTAGGAGCATTGGACAATCTAAAAGGCATTACTAACCATTCATACAAGCCAAATTTCGTTTTAAAAGCAGTTTTTCATTCATCACCATGTTTCATTCTTATTTGATGGTAGCCACTACGCAAGTCAATCTTAGAAAAGATAGTAGAACCACTTAACTCATCAAGCATATCATCTAACCTAGGAATAGGATGACGATAGCGAACAGTTATGTTGTTAATAGCTCTACTGTCTATGCACATTCTCCAAGTTTCATCTTTCTTAGGAACAAGAATAACTGGAACGGCACAAGGACTAAGACTCTCGCGTACGTACCCTTTGTCCAAAAGTGCTTGCACTTGGTGCTGAATCTCCTTTGTTTCTTCTGGATTTGTGCGGTACGGCGGCCGGTTAGGAAGAGGGGCTCCCGGGACTAAGTCAATTTGATGCTCAATACCTTGAATAGGTGGTAGACCAGCGGGTACCTCCTCTGGAAACACGTCGTCATAAGTCTGTAAAACTTGAGAAACAGTACTAGGGAGAGATGTTAAATCATTAGTAGAAAGCAATGCATCCTTGTACAACAATACAAGGTGCATCAAAGCGGGATCATCTTTCATCTCTTTTAGATCAGATTTGGTGGCTATCATGACGAATTTTTTCTCTCCCTCACTCTTGCTTTTATTTCTCGGTTTTGGTTAGTGGCTTTCACTCACCTTTTGTGGAATCACACTCTTTGGTTCTCTCCCTTTCTCACTCTCAACTTGCACTTCAACCTTCTGCACATTATCATTTACAATTTGAGAAGGAGTCAACGGTAGCAGCACCACTTTTTTTTTCCACCAAAACTTGTATTGATTAGTTCTTCCATCATGAATCACAACACGATCATATTGCCATGGCCTTCCTAGCAGCAAGTGACATACGTCCATAGGCACCACATTACACTCCACCGTATCACGATAAGTGCCAATTTCAAATTCAACATCCACGGTGTATCCTACACTCAATGAACCTCTCTCATGCAGCCATTGGATCTGATATGGATGTGGGTGTTTCTTGTACTTTAACCCAAGTTTATTGCAAAGCTCCTTGCTAGCCAAATTATGACAACTCCCACCATTAATGATTACTTTGCAAAATTTACCATCTTTGCTAACTTGAGCTCTTGTATGGAATAAATTGCAGCGCTGTTCATGGGAAGGCTTTGGTTGTACACTCAACACTGTCGGAGCACACACAAGTATAGGACCAACACCGGGTTCACAGTACTCTATGTCTGCTCCTCCTCATGTGCATCATCATATGCCCCTAACTCAGCTTGGTGATCATTCTCTTCTTCACTTGCAGAATTATATTCCCCATTCTCTAATATCAACATCACCTTGTTATTTGGGCAATCCTTTTGCATATGACCACGACCAAGGCATTTGAAGCATTGTATACCGCTACTCTTCGCTGTAGAACCGATAGAAGAGGAACTACTAGCTGCTGGATTTGATGGCTTTCTTGCACTTGGAGTGGCTTTTTCCTTCTTGCTAAATGATGGGCGAAAACTTGAACCACCACTTGGAGCTGTTCGTTGGCTTATTTGTGATTTGGAACCATATCTTCCTCCGCTGGATGGTGTACGTGCAACAAAGAACGTTGATCTTGCAAACTTAGCATCCTCTTGCAATTGTCGTTCTGCCTTTGTAGCTTGATGCACCAACTCATAAAGATTGGTATAAGATTGAAAATTAACAATTCTTTTGACTTGATGGTTCAAACCTGAGAGGAAGCGTGCCATGGTTTGCTCTTCTTGTTCTTGAACCTTGGCTCGAATCATGGCTAGCTCCATCTCCTTGTAGTACTCCTCCACAGAATGTGCTCCCTGCTTCATATTCTGCAATTTATCAAATAGATCACGCCTGTAATGACAAGGAACAAAACGAGCTCTCATTTCTCACTTCATCTCTTGCCATGTTGCAACAGGGTTTTCTCCATTCTCAGCTCTTTGAGTAATGACTTGTTCCCATCAATCCAAAGCATAACCTTCAAACTCAAGTGATGCCAACTGTATCTTTCTCTCATCCGTATAGTGATGCATACGGAATATTTTGTCAACCTTCAATTCCCAAGTGAGATACTCCTCGGGATCAGTCCCACCTGCAAACTTGGGCATGGAAAACTTGAGCTTGCCCAATCCATCATCTTCATTGCGTGGACGACGATAGTGGTCATTGTAATGCAAAGCAAAATCACCATCCTCTTCCATCGCATGTACAGCACCACCACGGCCTCCACCTAGACCCTGGCCACGCCCTCCATGGCCTCTTCCTCGTCCTCCTAACTGTGCAGGAGGTATACGTGCAGCAGCTTCTCCTCCTTGAATACTTGTTTCTTCGCCACCATTACGAGCTTGTATGAGCCTAGTAAGGGCCCAATGTCCTCCCGCAATTGGCGCACATTTTCTTTAGCTTGTATCTCCATATTTTGCATATCCCTTGCAATTTGATCAGCAAAAGCATCATGCTTCTCATGGAGTTGATTGAGCCCTTGGTGTAACTCACATTGAAAGTGTTCGCGGAGTGCCCCAAATTGATATTGCTTGACGAATGCCTGAGTTTCATTTGTCCCACCACTCTCATCTTGGTGTTCTCCTCTACCTAACATGGTTAGTTATGCAAGAAACAAAAGGCTGTGTGGAAATCACTCAATCTCACTATGTCCTCTCTCAAAGTAAAGTTCTTACCCTTCCGAAGTGAATTAAGGCCAATAAAAACTTACACCTAGTAGAAGTGACAATAGCATAGTGATGATCAAGCAAATTTAAGAGTGTTCACTACTTGCACAACAACGGTTATATGGTGGAGCTTGGTATGAAAGTGTTTATCCTACACAATCTGAATTTTACGATATTGTAAGATCAAGTAATAATCCAAACTAGAAACTTTGTCCAAGTGCTGATCCAATTGGTAGTGAAGGATATGAATGCACACGCAACGATAAATGGGACTTAATACAAACAAAAGAATAAGCTAGAAAGAGACAATCTGAAATTGAGATGAATAACTAGCTCGTTTTTGCACTAAGTACAAGGAGAGACGCTAGCCAATTGCAATATTTACGAATGTAAGGGCACAAGATTGCTCTATGAGACTAAGTGCACAAGCTGAAACATATGAACTAGGGGTTCCCATAGAGTTTTTTTCTTGGCCAACACTTTCTACTTTCATTTTTTTTATCAAATCACAGAAACTTTCAGGCCCTGTTTTTTTTTCAAGTTTGGCCGAACTAGTGTTGCCTCCCTTTTGCACAAATTCAGGAATTCAGCAATTGTAAATAGTACTCAAGAACAGCCCTAACGGCAATGTGAAAAGCTAGTCTCAATTGATAAAAAGATATAAGTGAAGCTCAACTTTAGCAATTCTTTCTTTTCAGAAAGCTAAGGTTTGACACAAGTAATGATTTTTTTTGAAGCCAAACTGCAGCTAGCTCTCGCTTTTGAAGAAAGTGGATTCTATCACCAACTCTACCACAACGAGAATTCGATTGGATCTCTTGAGAGTAATCTGGACAGCAAGGAATTTAGAATTCGATCAACAATTTTAGAGGAGTTATGTGGACAGAAAGATCAAGCTACACAAAGGAACACAAAGATCAGCACCTAAACAAAAATTCTAATGGACTAAAACCTAATTAAACTCACGCAAAATAACAGATTAATCTAAAGGTTTGGATTTTTTTTGTGGCAAATTTTGGTTTTTAATGGACTATAGGAAAAACAAGTAAAAACAATCTAAAAGTAAGGGTAAATAATCCTACCGAGTAAACCGCGCTCTGATACCAAGATGATACGGGGTCGCCCGATCTTCTCGACGTAGGATCTGGATACTCACGTGGATTTGATGAATCGTAGTGATCCCCCGTTGCCAATGCAAAAGTTAGCACTCTATAATTCGTCCAATCTCACGTGCTGAACTTCACGACCACCGATGAAGTTCTATCGTGCTCCCAATTCCCAGCGAAAAAGGTTGAACAATCTTAATTTCAGTAAACTCCCAATTCCCTCAAGTTGGTTCAGCCAACAGAAAGAACAAGAGTATTATCAAAAGTGGTTCCCCCCTTTACAATGGGGGTCTACCCCTCAATATATAGTCTCAGCCTAAGGCTATTCTACACTAAACTTTCCATGTGGTACTATTCACGCGCAACTACTGTAGCACGGTGCTGTTTATGGGCCACACTGTTCACGGCCTGGTACTGTAGCACAGAATTATTCATGGGCTGGATTGTTCATGCCGTGGGCTTGTGCTTCCTTGGATGATGGCCACATATCCTTGATCTCCATCCATTGCTGACTCTTCAAATCTGAGCACAAGTAAGACATTGTTTTTAGGTAGTATAAAATTCTCATTAAAATTAATAACATATTCATTAAGGAGCAGGTTCACCTGAGATTGTAGTTTCTTGGCTCGTGCTCTTATTATTGGTCCTGTTATTGGAGTCTCATTACTACCTTTGATATTACTAGCGATGTCCTCATCGGTCACTGCCACGGTGACCGTGTAGCCGCCCATCGGCGTCGTGTACGCCGCCCGCGCCATTGACGGCCTCGGCGACCTCTTCGGCAAGGCGCTCCTACTTGTGCTCGTCAGCTCTGAGCTTGACCCAAGTGAGCACGCGTCCCTCATCAATGGCTCCATGCATGAAAAACAACCCTCATCCCCACGTGCATGCCTTCTTGTTCTTGTTCGATTTCGATAGGATTTGTATTTTATAACCAAGCAGATTATTGATCAAGAAGACGATCGAATTCGCGGGAACATGCAAGGCATGTCTGGGAATGTTTGAGCTAGGGACATGGCATGTATCGATTCATGAGATGTCAGGCTGGCCAAACGCTGCAAGCATCTGCATGCATAAGCGCAAAGCCATCAGAGTCGTTGAAGACCGAGAAGAACTGAAGAGGAACCTAGTGGGCGACATAATTCAGGAATTGGATAAGAAAGGAAGATGGTATCGGGTATGGTACACAGATACTATGTCTGATACCTACTTATCAGATTTCATGTATCGGATTTAATACCGATATCATATCTGGTACCACCAGGTACCAAATCCAATATCTGTTAGATTTCAGATATGGTGTCATCACCACTTTAGATATCCCGTTAACCAGACAGGATGCCATCCCATAGCAATCCTCTAGACAATTTTATTATTCATCTTCGGCTGTGTCTAAAAATCAATTCTCAGCTAACATCTTGAGAGGTTCAAAAGCAACAGGTAGGCTTCTTAAACAAATTAAAGTAGCTTGAAAGCAAATTTTATTAATTCTCGAAAAAAAATTAACAAGCATAAATCAACTTAGATTTTATAGAACATGTTGTCGAACATTTTCTTACTTTGATAAGTTAATACAAAGACAAGGAGTAGAATGACGTTTTGCCCTCACAAAAATGAGTATAGGTCACCTCCTTTTTTTATCTGAAAGCCAAGAAAAAGCGCATCGATTCCACATTACATTGCTTTAGCTCTCAACAAACCTCTTATTTCATCAATAACTGAGGGAAAACGCTGCATCAACCGCAAGTACCCTTCGGTTAGCACGGCCTCCTTGAAGTCTTGTCCACCAAAAAGAAGTCCAGGCACCTCTTCTTCAGCTCCGGGCACCTGTACATCTCGGCGTAGACCAACATCGCTGTCATCGTCGTCGCCGGCGTCGCGGACGAAAGATCCTCGAGCTCGGCGCCGTCTTGAGGCAGCTCATCGGTGTAGATGAACCGAAGCAGTGCTCTGCTCTGAATGTTACAGGCTCTATATCATACAGAGTGATACACGACGACTTGGCCACTGCCGTGGAGCCGAGGAGCTCTGCCCGGAACACCGGCGAGCACGGCACGGTGGGCGGGGATAATCTCGCCATCGACGACGAAGGAGACGTCCGTCCCGTCTCCGCGGTCCAGCAGGCCGCCGAGATGGACTCCAATGAAGGACGGCGGAACGCTGTTGGAACTAATCATATTGTTTAGGATAGTTCATGTTTAATTAGTACTATAATCACGTCATGTGTTAGACGTGTTGCATGAGCAAGCATATGGCTGGAAATATGATGTGTTCAGGTTGAGGCCGGCCAAAGCATGCATGGGTCAAGTTGCTAGAGAGTTAGCTCGTGCATATATTGCATGCCTTAATTAGTGGGCTAGTTACTCACCATTGTCGTCTTCATCACCTCGCGGGTAGCAGTTAACTATCCAGGTGTGATGTGACCTCCGGTGGAGAAGACACCCGAGCTGAGGACGTCGCCGATGGCACAGACGTCGATCGCCGAGTAATAATCCAGTCTGAGGTCTTGAAAACCGGAGTCCGGCATGCTGACGGATATGGATGCAGCAGCAACCAGAACGTAATCGTGTGAGAGAGAGAGAATGAACAGAGATTTATCAAACTCTCCTACAGTCTGATGTCTTTATATACTGATCATTGTTCATTGAACCCCTCGAGGTTTGAGTAGTAAATTTTGTTCTTAATTTCATATCAAACGTATCGATCGTTGCCGAGTATAATTGTGCTGCTCTTCACCAGATGCTCGTCTCTTCGATTCAGCTGCATTCCGGCACCCGTTCGGCTGGTCATACTACAGTACGTTGACAGGTCCTACTTCTTTTGTTCCAAATTAGTTATCGTTATAGCAAATTTTATACTAACCAATGAGTTATAGCAAATTACATCGTTACACTCATTAAATGCAGTTGTATTTTCATAGGAGCCATTAGCTTTAATTAGTTGAGATGAACCAATATGAGCTATGAGTGTATTAATGCGTAGCTACAATGATGAAGGATAGAAAGAAAAGTTCATATCTAAAAGTGATTTAAAATATGAGAATGATAAGTATTTTGGTAAAAATTTAAATCCTAAAACAACATATAATTTAAAACAGAGGGAGTATTTATCTACCAGGCCTGTCCCATCTAGGGTCTGGCTAGGAAAGCCCAGCCTTGCACGGCCAGGCCAGAGCCCATGCATTCAGGTAACCTGACATAGCCTGACACAACAAGCCTGAAAAAGTAAACCACAACCATATTTTAAGATTACTAGTACATGATTTGAGTTTAATTACTATAGCTAATTAGCTATTAGTAAGACGTTGGAATTAGTACCTTGGAGCAGGTGCTGCATTTTTCTCCAATGACATTCAGAACAGTGTTTGGAAAAGGTTGAGGCTAAGTGGCTAACATCCAGAACAGCATATAGTACTCCTAGGTGTATTTGCATTTGAACTTGGGAAACGGTGGAGCCCTTGGCGAATTGTCCAAATCATGCTCTTGGATTGGTGTTTAGGAAGAATCAATGCACGATAGTAAAATACGCTAATGAATTGTTGAAGATGGTGTTTTAAAGGATAGAGAAACATATTTTTTTTGAATATTCCGCCTCACTCTTGTAAATTTAAAAGTTTTGCACATAAGCTATTAGAGTTTGTAGCACTGTTGGAAGAAAATGTTATGTTTATACTTGCTACTAATTGTTTACCTTTTCTATATAAAATATAGGATATCAACATGGTTAAGTTACCTTTTTCTAATTTTAACCTATCACTCTATCACACATCGTACTTATTAGAACATCTTACCGACTTTCGTAAAATTATAAATTTTATATAATTAGCAGAAAACATTTTTTTATCACTTTTGATATTTGTATTTGCCTATACTTCATATTCCTTCCTTATACATAAAATTTATTATTTATTGTTATATTTTTAAATAATAAATAGAATGTGTCTATGTACTTGCATTGATTTTTATTTTAATCTGTACTAGACCGTACTTTCTCTTGTCAAGAAATATAAGATGTATTAGGGGGTGTTTGAATTGGCTTATTGCGCTGGCTTATAAGTTACACGTAAAACGAAAAACATCATTAGCGTGTGATTAACTAAGTATTAACTATTAAAAACTTGAAAAAAAGATTTATTTGATTATTTAGATATACTTTCATATAGAAAATTTTTATAAAAAACACACCGTCTAATAGTTCGGAAAGCGTAATCACGGAAAACAAGGGTATAAGTAAAAGCAACAAGCAAAAGCGAACGGGCTGTTAGCTTTTAAAATGATATTTGCATTGAATTTTGATCTTTCATATTTTTCACAATGTATTTTCAATAACTGTAAAATTAATAATATAAATTATGTACAATTTCTTAGACTAAATAACTAAATACGTTTAAATTTGTTACTGAGTTATTTTTGCACTATATTCCAACGCATGGACTGTAGCATGTAGGCATACAAATGCAACCCGGTTCAGGCGTTCAGCGCTCGGGTGGCTCGTCCCACATGGTGCACGCGTTGCCACGTGCTTAGCCGAGTGGGCTGCTGCGTGGAAGGGTATTTGGCACAGCACACGCGAGAGATCTAAAAGAGTACACAGGAGGCAACAAGTTGGAAAATCTACTGGACCATACCGCCACGCGTCGCCAGTTTACTCATATAACAATGTTATTTTGACCTCTCAGAATCTTTTTTAAGATGTAACAAATTTGTATATTTCTAATAAATTAAACTAGAGAAATACCAGGTACAAACCTACTTGTTCAATAAATACCTTCATCATCAGTTTTCCATCCATCTCACTGATTATACTCAAATTTCTTTTTAAAATACCTAAATTGCTCTTAGTTATATAGACAAAGTTAATGGCTCAAAACAGGCTCCATACACTCCTAACTCTAAGAAATAGGCTCGGATTAATCGTAGCAAAGTAGGCGGCGATGAGGCTGTCCCGGCCAGCGACGACAGCGGGTGGAGGGACGGGACGGCGAATCCAGGCCGCGGCGAGGCTCGCTCGCTCGGTGACGGCAGCGGCGGTTTCAGCAGCTAGGTCGAGCGACCATCCGCACTATCCACCGCTGCCGCTAAAACGTTGTTAATTACTTAGCCGAGTGCATTCTGCCATGATCGGTCTGTCTCTGAACTCTCCGAACTCTACAAAAACAGAGAAATGGACCGAAGTAGTGATGCATTCCTCTTGCAGTATTCCATAACCTATCTGCTGCTACTCTGCATCAATTTTCAATCAACCGTCCAATTAGGCCGTACAATCTCATCATCAAAGCAGATATCTCCTGTGAATTCCGCATGATCGATCCTGCGTGCAACTCCTGAATCTGATATCTTGTCTCGTCTGATACTATCTGTGATCCAAGAACACTCACCCGCTCTCCACTGACACGAATCGTACGGGAGAAGCTTCCGATTCGATCGCGTCGGGATCCGAGATTCCGAGCTGCGATCTCAAAATTTTCAGGAGGCACTTATTGGCGCTGTTTAATTATTTTTGAGGTTATTCTTTTTTCTCGAGTTAATTGAGGGACGGTTATAAATTAGGGAAGGGAAGAGAGATGGACGTGGGGACCTTTGGTGTGGTCTAGTCCTCCTCTTCGTGCTCCTCCTCGTCGTTACCATTAAGGGCGTCTGCAAGTGCTACTCCTCCTCCTCCTGATCCTGCCATGGTTGTTCTAATGCGCCGTGGCCTCCTCGTCCTGCTCCTCCTAGCCACAGCCGTCACTGGCGGCGGAGGCTAGGAAGGGCCCTCCTGCCCCTTCCACACCCACGACGAGCTTCACGATGATCATTACCATGGCCACGGTCATGGGCACAGCCGTGTTCATGGTTATGGGCGAATATAATGTGATTCTTTTAATTTAGTATTGTTTGTCTGTGTTTTGTGAAAGTGATTTATGAAATAAGAACCATTATTAGAGCCGGTTTGCATGATTGGTGGATGGCCTGAGTGGTTTGAAATGAACATATGTGACCTGAAATGTTGAAATGACATTATAGAGTAGTCTTCCCGAATAAAAACAGCATGGTATAGGATATGAACGGCTCAGAGAAGCCAAAGTATACAATATGATGAGCAGATTCATGAGAAGTGAATATAGATGTAGAGAATGTGAGATTAACCTAATAGAGGAAAAGAGAACACAATAAATAAGACTAAAATTTAGCTTTTCTGTTCGAGTTGTTGCAAAGCAACTCACGGACGGATCGAGACAAGAAGTCTTCTTCCAAATGTTTTCGAAATAATCTGCACTTAGAGTTTGAAAATTGTTGTTGTTTTTTCTCTCTCTGAGTCCAGGAATAAGAAGATTAAGGTTGGAGTTTCGTCCCTAGACCCAAGTTGCTACCTGTGGATTGGTGTTCTAGCTACGCTAAAATTCCACTACCGTTGTTTCTCTAGACGAAGATTGCTACTCATGGATTACCCGAGTATGCAACATAAAGGTACAATTTATAACTAGCATTGCAATAATTTATTTTGTTACCGTGGGTACCAGCATCTATATCCTAGGACTGATACCAGTATCGTGGTTACACAGGAGATTGGTTTGTCATTTCTCTTGTAGCACACCCTCCTTGGCGTTGTCTGTACAACGATGCCAGAACAGGGTGTGACAGATATATACCCTACAGTCCCACACACACTGTTGACACCATACGTATAAATGCTCTTATTGTATTATCACTACTAAATAGTAACTAATAGAGAAGTTTTACCATTCTTGAGACATACTAAAATTTTTAGTGTAAATTTTGGTACCTCCTAATACCTGAGGTACCGAGAGTTAATTTGTACTATAAAATATGATCTCCTGTGATCTCTCGGTGTCTTCTCAGTGACCGTAAAATAACTCTAACTGATAAGCCTTTTGGTCACCACATTTAATTGATTTTGAATTGATTTCATCATTTTCAAAAGTGCGATGAGATCAACAATGTTTCTGTTTTGATGTCTGTTGATTGACCGTAGAAAGTTCTTTTGTTTCTTTCTCAAGTTGTTTAATATTTCTTGGTTATTGTTCACAATTTTGATTGCAACCGAATTTTGCTAGAGAATAACACATATCTGGCTTGGCATGAGCGTATAGAATAATTGTGTTCACCTAGGCGGTCTATGAAATTATTTAAAGTTAAAACTTAGAGTACTTTGTAAAAAAACTAATAATATGTTTCGATTCCATAACACGAGCCACGAGTGAGCCTCCTAGCACGCACATACTTGAAGTGACGGAGAACCAGCGACAGGCCAACGGTCTCGATTCCAACGGCAGTCAGAACACGGTCGTAATCTAGTTTGAGCTCGACAAAGCCAGAGTCCGGCATGCCGGCGGTTGCTGGAATTAGGCCAAGAACACAGGCCATCACTTGAGCTTGATTAGACTTTGTATCCGAGATGCACTCGCAATAAAACAGACAAGGCAATTGATCGATCAGATCGACCTTGAAATAATTACAGCCCAGCACAATTAACATGATTTCAGAGCAAGTTCGGAACAAGAAATTGCGTAACATAGCAGAGGACACAGTTAATACATAAATTAATATATTATGAACATGGGGCAGGAGATAAGTTAATATAGTTAAGACAACTAAGGAATAAGTCTATTCAACCTCTGAAATATTAGAGTTGGTCTACTTAACGTCCTCAAATATAAAACCCACTATTCTATCCTATAAAATATACAAACCGGTTCAAATAATCTCCTCAAGTATAAAACCCAGTATTCTATCCTGTAAAATATACAAACCGGTTCAAATAATCTTTTAGAGTGGTTTTGTTGATAGTTTTGATATATAAACGATGATGTGATAACGGTATTGCTCACATGGTAGGTGGTATTGCTTATATAGCACACACATTAGTCCATTTAGGCTAAGATGATCACATCAATTTATTCCTCTCACTAATCAGCAAGTCCGAGAATTACATATCAAGTTATGCATGTTTAGAAAACACTTAACATGCTCCACTGCCATGCTCCACTGCCATGTTATTATCCACGTCATAGTTCACTTGGCCAAAACCAGATAGAAACCCACTTTAGAGGGTTATTTGAACCGATTTGTATAGTTTAGGAGGTAGAATACCCAATTTCATATTAAAGGGGTTAAGTAGATTAATTTTAATACTTTAGAGGTTAAGTAGACTTATTTCATACAGTTAATACACAGTCAAGAAATTACGAGCATGGGGAGGAGATAAGATATCGTGAACACGGGGGAGGAGATAAATTAATATTCAGTTACAATTTCTCAATCCTCTTCTTCAGCTCAGCAGCAGTGAGGGGGAATTTCTGCACCAGCAGTGCAAAACCATCGGTGAACACGGCCTTCCTGAAGTTGTTCTCGACAGCAAAGAAGTCGACGCACATGGTCCTCAGCTCCGGGCAGTTGTATGTCTCGGCGCAGGCCAGGATATCGGCGACTGAATCCGCCGTCATGTTGTGCAACAGCCACTGGGCGCATATGAGCTTCAGCCTGTCAAGCGCGTACCTGTCGGCCACGGCGAGCAGATGCTGGAACGCGTCAGTCGGAGAGACTTCGTCGATATCTCCGGGCAACTCGTCTGTGTAGATGAACCGGAGGAGAGCTCTGAATGTTGCCGGCTGCATGTCTTGCAGCGTTATGCTCGACGACGTGGATTCAGACATGCCGCCGAAGATCTCCGCCTTGAAGACCGGCGACCGGGCAGCGAGCACGGCACGGTGAGCAGCGAACCTCTCGCCGTCGACGACGAAGGAGACGTCCGTCCCCTCCCCACCGTCCAGCAGACGGCCGAGATGGACCCCAATGTCCGTCGGCGGCACGGGCAAGCGGCCGTCGTCGTCGCGCAGAACGATGACCACGCACATGATCCTGACCGTGCCATCCACCTGCACGCGCGACGACTCAAGATCGCTTCGCTTCACGAACTGTGGCCATCCCCAGTCGGTAAAGCCCTCAGGTGGGTAAACCTGCACGCACCTCTTTGCAACAGAGGAAGATGGCTTGCCGTCTTTTTCCATCAAGAAGGCGTCGAAGATGGCCTTGACGTTCTTGGATTCGCTGACCAGCCCGAGGAAGAGCGAGAGGTACTCGCCATTGTCCTCGTTCTTGTTACCACGCGGATAGTAGTTTACCTTCCAGGTGTGTCCTCCGGCGGAAAAGTGGTCGGAGATGAGGGAGACGCCGATGCCACATGAGTTGGTCGCCGAGTAATCTAGTTTGAGCTCGAGAGAACCGGAGGCCGGTGCCATGCTCATGCTGATGTGATCGTAAGAGCAGATAGCCTGAGAGGGAGATAGTAGATCGAACACCACAATATATACTGATGTGATGAGTAATTATATATGGTCTCCTTTTCTGTTTTTGATATCTGTAGAAAGATTTTCTTACGGATATACTATCTATTGATCGGTTTGTGCATGCTATGCTGTCGTATTATTAATTGGATTCTCAGATGCAAGCGGCGCATCACGCCTGACCCATCGATGGGCTTGATTAGGAAAGCAAAGCTTTGCAGGGCCAGGGCCAGGCACGAGTATAGCCCTGCAGGCAACGACATCAGATTGTGGACTATTTTAATATACAAATATATTATTTTTAATCCTCTAAGAAAATTTATTTGACTAGCAACGGGAATTAATAGCAAGTTAGTTAAGAAAAGAGAGCGTGTATTCAACAGACAACCAAGTGACTCAGCGATGTGGAAGAAGAGATGTGGTGATCGTTCAACAGTAGAGAGATGGTGGCACATCAAACCTTGACCTGACAGAGAACGTAGTCGGCAGACGGCCGAGTGAGGTGACGGCGTGGAAGGAGAAAGAGGATGGTCATTCGACAATATAGGAAGGTGGTGATATGTCAAAACCTAGTTAAAAAAAACAAAGTGAGAAGAAGAGGATTGCGATGGGAGGAGACGGACGGATTCTGGATGGAAGGGATGTGCATATTATCATTATTTACTTCCAAAGTTGGTAATCACACCATAATTTACGTATGAATGCTAGATAGGGGTGGGAAAAACCATAAAACAAAATAACTTTTTTCTTTTTGGTTTGTGCTTTTCGGTTTCTATTTTCATTTTACTGTTGTTTATTATCTTATTATTGTTGGCAGGTATTAAAAAATAATCATAATATAGGTATGTTCTAAGAGACGGCTCTGACGAACTGATCATTAGGCTGCCGGACTTTCTCCAATGCAGTCAGCTCATGCCACAAAGAGTTTATGTAACAAAGCAATAAGCTAATTTATTGTCAAATCATTTTTTACGCACTTTAAAATTGACTTTTGGATTAGCATCTTATCTGGCTTCATACTCATTTTTTTTACCCACTTTCAAATTGACTTTTGGGATTTGATCAGAGTAGCATTCTCTATTGAGTATCTTAACATGAACCTTAGTTCCATTCTATTTAATTAGTAGCACACACCCTGTTCAAATGCATGCGCACGTGCTTATTAGGACAATATTTTTTTCCTTATCTATACAACGTCTTGAACCAACTTCTCTGAAACAAAATTGTGATAGAAAATTTTTAGCTTGACCACCTCGTCCCCTTTCTCGAACTGGAGAATTCGTACTCTGGTATCTCGGGATTGGACACCGTCATCAGCATCCTCCTGTTTCTCTGAAGAAAAAGATCAAAGACCACCCAGATGAATCACAAATTCGTCGGTAACCAAATTAAATGGGTCATTGTTCAGTTAGTTCATGCAAAAAAACATACCGGGATCTTTTCACCATGAGATTTGATAAGACTGTAGACCTTCGTGTGACCATAACACTTGCATCAGACCAAAGCATACAACGGACGAAGGCATATGTGTTATAACTTTATAGCAAAATGTCCGTGCATTGCAACGGGTGCAAAAGTTAAAGTCTACGTACATAATAAAGTACTGTGTATTCGTGGATAAACAGTCGAACAAGATAACGCCTTGATCACACAGTAATAGGTTCTTGTCCTAAACATCAAGTATTTATGATTGGAGTTCCTGCAAAACAATACATTGCAATGGGTGAAAAATTTTAAGTGTACATATATAATAAAGTAATGTGCATCCGTGGATAAGCAGTCCAACAGGATAATACCTCAACCACAGTAATGAATTCTTGTCCTAAACATCAAGTATTTATGGTTGGAGTTCCCGCAAAACAAATTACAAAAAAAATGATACTAATACTACTACTACTACGTAGCTCTGAAAAATATGGTGCGCCAAAACAGTTGCTAATCATGTTCCAGCAAAAATATGGCACATCTCCTTATTAAATCTATCGATCAAGCTCAGCCATTGCCAGATGCACATATCCAGGAACAACAGCTAAGAGAAAAGCTACAGAATTCATGAATTTTTGTTATCACCAGCAGCTAAGTAATCAGGGGAGCACCTTCACGCGAGCGGCAGGGTCTTTCTTGTTTTTCACCCACATCATAAAAAAATAGCCAAGGTACCAGAGCATATTGGAAGCGAATCCAACAAGGCTGAGTATACTACCAACAAACTACAGGTTTTTAATATAACCAACGGGGAATCCTGTCACCCACGGAATTTTCTTTGAAAATTGAACACCGTGGTAGGTTCCTAACTCACCAAGCAGCTAGTACATCCTAAAGAAAAATCAAATATATCAGGCACAAACTAACCGAATGATGATGAACCCCTTCCGTCTTTGTGATAAAAAATACAGAATTCATAGTAGTAAATCATTGTGCCTGATATACGTGAAACTGACCAAATCACCATATGCTCAAATAATATGCACTACAAAATTAGGCCTATCAAGAATATAGAGAAGTGGTTATTCTGAGAGACTAAACAACCAGGATGTCAGAATCAGAATATAAACAGATTTTGGAGGAGTACCTCCTCGACTACCTTAGACTATTTCCCACTGGTGTATAGCCAAAAATTCAAACATAGAATGCACACGCATTAGCATAAACATAAGTTAGCAGTGACTACAATCCCTAGGGGAGTGAATTCCACACATCAAATTTACTTAGTCATGGATTAGCATAGTTATGTCTGCCCCACTTAACTTGCTTTTGCATCACTAACAATAATAAATAATTCTCAATGTTTTATAGCTAATATTGGCGTGTCAACTGTAAAATACATGTGACTCCTTATTTTCCCACGATGAATCACTAACATGGACCCACGTGTCATTGAGAGAATGAGTGCCAAATAAGAGATCTGGTAAACTCTTAGGGGCAAATAAGGATTTTATGTTAAGATGCCATGGGAATGCAGATATTAATTGCTAGTATTATTTTAGTTTTTGTTTCTAAATGGATGATGTCCAGGATAGCGGCATGTTCACCAATAACTTCAACTCTTACATATATACCGTTACCTATCTAAACCGACACTAATAGTCCAGTAGACAGTTGTAAATCTAAGATAGCTTATAAATAAGAGCAAATGGGACAAAGTTGTTTATGCACATAGGTTTAGATGACTGCTGTGGACAGGCCGAATCTGGCAAACTAAATAATTCACTCACATGTTCTTGTCCATTATTGTTATAAATTCTAACATTTTGCACCTTCCATGCATGAAAAGTCACAGACCACCTCAAAAAACTTGAAACTACATCGAAATGGGATCTAGGAATCTTTTTTCAGCAATAATCTGGGAAATTTCAGATGATGGTGCCAAAAGAGTTGCTTCTAATATGTTTTCACAGTCTAAGACCTTATTTGTTTCAACTTTTGATTCTCATAATCCTGTTCGCGGATTGTTATTTTAAGAAGCTGAATTCTTAAAAGCTGATTGTAGATTTGGCTTTTGATATGGAAGAAATATACAATTTATATATTACTCCTAGAGTCCTAGTAATTGTTTTACAACATTATCACTCAAAATCCAAAAAGGCAATTACATACCAACTTTCAGATTTTAATAAAAAAATAGATTTTGATTATAAGAATCCACCTGGGAAGCAATGATACTTGGTGGTCTGGGCAGTAGCTGCACGCTTTCTCCTTTTGGGATCACTACTTGCTCAATTGTCAATCTAGCTTCCTGGTAACAGGAAATGATTGTATATGTTCATCAAGGTTGTTGATCAGGATAGGTCAAAACTGATATAGCAAAGGCAACACAGATAAGTGTAGAATCATTGCCATGATTAATATTTTGTGATGAACAATTGGCTTTATAAATAACTTATTTAAATGAACTTTGGATTGAAAATATATGTGGATGTTGGCATGAGTGTGTGACTAATGTGGGTCAGGTTGCGATATCTGTGCCCAGAAAAGGTTGTTTTGTCTATTAGTGTGCATGAGTTTATCTTGGGGTCAACATCGGTCAACGGTGGAATCGGGACAAAATTCAGGGAGGAGGCGAGATCCAGAACGGTCAAGGATACCGGGTGACGAGATTGGACACAAGGTGGCACACGGTGGCTGGATACCGTGTGGGAGGTATTTGTAACGGGCTTCACAAGTCGTGTGTGCAAGCGCTGAAAAAATCACGGAGAAATTCGGAGAAAAGAAAATAGGATAGAGACTACTACAGTACTCGGGTTATTGCTACAGTATCGGATCGGGTTGCTATAGTGCGCAAACCGGATCGCTACAGTACTCAGACTCGGTGGAACAGTACACGAACCCTGCTGCTACAGTGTCGGACTGCTACAGTGATTACTGCATGTGAGCGAGTCTGAGTTGACTATGGAAAGGAGAATTTAATTTCGTAAATTGTAATTAGATTTGGTAAGAGAATGTTTGAGTCCTAGTGGAACTAGAAGTTCTACTCCTACTTTATGTAGGATGTTTGAGGTATAAATAGATGAGGGATGGAGGCTCTAGAGAAAACGTTAGGAAGAGAGAAAAGCTAGGGTTTAATCTTGAGAGAGAAAAGAGTGCTTTGTATGCACTTTGTAAATACATCTTGATGCAATAAAGAGAATAATTCTTCAAGATTTGCATTGTCGTTTGTGAGTTTCGTCAAGATCGCTTTTAGTTCCAGGAGATAATCGACGGTCAGACTGGTAGCAAGGACACGGTCAGATCGGCGGCATCTTCCAGAAAGGTTAGAGATCTTGATTGAAGTAAAATTAACTTCATTGGTTCAGAGGTAACTTTTTATTCCGCAAAAAGTTTGGTGTTTGGTAATTCTACCATTCACCCCCCTCTGATAGGCTTAATTCTTGTGTTCGATCCTACAATAAGCTGTAAAGGAAGATGGTATGATACCTCCAATGCATCAGTTTCCTCCGAAGATCCCACTTCTTTATCTTCAAAATCTATCATCCCATCCGAGTGATCGTCAATAAGGGCACGAACAGCTCTTTCTGATTTGTACCAGGGAGTTTTGTCTATAGAAACAGATAGTCAATACTAACATTCTGCCGCCACCTAGCGATCCACGGTCAGTTCGATGGCAGCTGGTCCTTATCTAAGAACGTCTTGAACAAACTTATCTGAAACAAAATTATGATAGAAAATTTTTACCTTGTCCCTGTTATGAATAGCACCATCATCCATACTCTGGTCAGAGGGCCAATCTATATACATATATAGACGGTATATATGCAAGAAACCCCCTTATATAATAGGCTGGGCCTGTTTGGTAGAGCTCTAGATTCTATGATTCTGATCTTGTGATTCTGATTCTTATGAGGATTTTGTGAATTCTTATGGAGATTTTCAATTTTCGTTTGTTGGATTCTCAGGAGAAGCCACTTTTTGCTTGATTCTCCATTTATGTGTAAAATTAAGAATCACAACGGATCGATTCGGCTGAGAATCGGGAAGATTTTTTGCCCGTTTGGCTCAGCTCCAATTGATCCGATTGAGAATCACCCCCGAGAATCCCTACCAAACGCACCCAATACACAGGTATATAATACATATCTAACACCCCCTCAAACTTATGGTGGATCAACAACATAAAGTTTGAAGAGATGAAAACTGTGCTAAGCCCTGGTTTGTGCCTTTGTGAAGAAATCTGCCAATTGAAGCTCGGAAGGCACATACTAAAAAGCAACAATCTGGTCTTGCACCTGTGTCCGCATGTAGGAAGCATCAACACCAATATGCTTTGTAAGCTTATGCTTCACCGGATCTTTAGCAATGCTAATAGCACCTGTACTGTCAGATAAAAGAGGAGTCGGTGCAGAAACAGAAATACCAAAGTCCTCAAGTAACTACCGTAACCAAGTAACCTCCGCAGTCAACAAAGCCATAGCTCGCAACTCAGCCTCAGCACTCGAACGAGAAGCTGCTGTCTGCTTCTTGGTCTTCCAAGCAATGAGAGAACCACCAAGAAAAACGTAATATGCAAGAGAGACCGGTGATCAGAGGAATCACTAGCCCAGGTGGCATCAGAATATGCCTGGAGCTGTAAAGAGCTGGAGCGAGGGAAAAAGAGATGACGAGAGATAGTTCCACAAAGATATCGTAGAACACGAACAAGATGACTATAGTGGAGGTGAGTGGGAGCGAAAACAAACTGACTCAAGATATGCACAGGGTACGAAATGTCAGGGCGAGTGACACCAAGATAAACAAGGCTCCCAACAAGATGACGATAGCGAGTAGGATCAGTAAGAGGCTCACCATCCATGGGACGAAGATGAACATTAAGCTCCATGGGAGTCTCAACTGTCCGCTGATCAGTAAGAGGAGCACGATCAAGAAGATCCTAGATATACTTTTCTTGGGACAAATAAAAACCCTCAGAAGTAGAAATAATCTCAATCCCAAGAAAGTAGCGAAGAGGACCTAGATCAGACATAAGAAACTTCTCATGAAGCCGTTCCTTAACAAAAGTGATATACTGAGAATCATCTCCAGTAATGATCATATCATCAACATACAAAAGGAGAATCATCCGACCACGAGATGAAGTGTGGATAAAAAGAGCAGGATCATGAGCACTCGCCGAAAAACCAATTGTAGTGACAACAGAGGATAAACGATCAAACCAGGCACGAGGAGCTTGCTTGAGGCCATAGAGAGATCGGCGAAGACGATAAACCATACCCTTAGGGATAGAATACCCAGGGGGTGGCTGCATGTAGACCTCCTCACACAATTCGCCATTGAAAAAGACATTCTTGACATCCAACTGAGAGATAGACCACTGTCGAACAGAGGCCACAACAAGAAGAGTGCGAACAGTGGTCATGTGAGCGACAGGAGCAAAAATCTCATCATAGTCATGGCCATGCTCCTGCTGGAAACCACGCGCTACAAGACGAGCCTTGTAACGCTCAAGAGAACCATCAGAGTGAGTCTTAACCTTATAGACCCACTTGCACGTGATAGGAGTAACACGCGCAGGAAGAGGAAGAAGATCCCATGTGCCAGTACGCTCAAGGGCAGCAATCTCCTTCGCCATCGCATGCTGCCACTCCTGATGAACAACAGCATCACGATAAGAAGTCGGTTCGGCAAGAGTAATAGCAGCAACGCTAAAATGCTCAGGAGGCCGAATAGACTAGCGATCACGGAAAGCATAGTGAGGAGTGGCCGAAGGGGATGACCCATCAGAAGGGGAGGGCATAGCAGAAGGATCCTTAACTCGCGGGTGATGGGTATAGTAGAAAGGATAAGAAGGAACAAGATCAGGAGCAACCTCGGGAGAGGATGCTAGTGGTGAAGAGGGGGCTGACTGAGAAGGAGGCACCGAAGAGACCAAAGGCTATGGTGGAGTGGTGACTATAGGACTGGAAGGAAAGGTTAGAAATGAAAGCGGCTCAACAACAGATGCTGAAGTGGAGGAAGGAGAAGGACGAGGATAGAAGAGACGAGACTCGTCAAACGTAACATCCCGAGAAATCCTCATCCGTCGGCCAACAGGATCCCAACAACGATACCCCTTGTGCTCAGCACTGTACCCCAGAAAAACGCACTCAAATGACTGAGCAGTCAGTTTGGTGCGCTCACGAGGTGCAAGAAGAACATAGCGCACACGCACACGCCCAAAGAGGCGAAGTCTAGAATAATCAGGAGTCTGGCCACAGAGACGCTCAACTGGGATCCCACCCTGCAGAGTAGAGGAGGGCTGAATGTTGATCAAGAAAGTGGCAGTAGAAATAGCCTCAGCCCAGAAATGTGGTGGAACAGCAGAAGCAATCATGAGAGCACAAGCTGTCTCAAGAAGATGACGATGCTTGCGCTCAGCCACACCATTCTGAGCATGGGCACCTGGACAAGAAAAATGAGAGAGAATGCCCTGCTCAGCAAGAAAACCACGAAGGACTCCCGACAAGTACTCTCTAGCGGAATTAGCGCGAAAAATACGAATAGGAGAGTCAAACTGAGTGCGAATCATGGTGGCAAAGGTTCTGTAGATAGATAAAACCTTACTACGAGATGATATAAAGTATATCCATGTATGTCAAGAAAAATCATCAATAAAAATGATATAATATCGATGACCCCCTTTCGAAACAAAAGGAGCTGGTCCCCATACATCAGAATGAACAAAATCAAAAGGACGCTGAGACACTGACTCACTGGAATGATAAGGGAGTTGAAGCTGTTTGCCAAGCTTACAACCCTGACAATGTAGAGAAGTATTACCAGACACAGACCCTAAAAGACCTCGACAAAGTAACGAAGACATACGGAAACCACAAAGATGTCCTAAGCGATGATGCCACTGAGCAAACGATACGGTGGAGGCTGTAGCAGCTGCAGAGGCAGTGGTGGAGGCGAGAAGACTGACTGGGGCAACGGAAGGAAGGCGAAGCCAGTCAAGCTCCCAAATCCATTGGGAGTCATGGCGGCGAGGGCCAGTATCAACCAGAGTCTCCGTGCGACGATCCTAAACACAACAAGAGTCAGAATTGAAAATAAAACGACAACCATGATCAGTGAGTTGGCCAGCAGATATGAGCTGCATGGTTAGTTTTGGAACATGAGAAACAACAGGAACATGAAAGGAGGAATTTGAAATAGTGCCTCGTCCTGTGACAGAAAGAGAGGTACCATCTGCTGTGTGGACAGTTATAGAAGCAACTAAAGGACTAATGAAAGTAAGGCAGGTGGAATCAGATGTCATATGAAAAGAAGCTATAGAATCAAGAATCCAAGGTGATGTACCTGAGGAAAGAGAAGTAGAAGATGGTCTCTTACCAGAAGACTGAGCAGCAGAACCAGCAGAACCAGACAATGCAGAAGCAACCATGCGGCCTAGCAATGTGAGAAGCTGCTGAGTGTCAGAAGTACCGGAATTCGGCTGAAAGGAGGAACCTCCAGTGCTCCTTGGAGGACGAGCACCATGACAAAGATCCTTCTTCTTCTTGTAGCAAAACTGTTCCACATGTCCATCCTTGTTGCAATTGGTCAACAGTCACTGTCACTAGTGTTGGCACAGCTGGTGGAGGCAAAGGCACAGCAGGTGTAGAAGCTAGAGAAGCCACCAAAACCGAAGGAAGTGATGATGATGATGATAGCAGACTTGCTCCACGAAGTCGAATCTCCTTAGTACGAACAGCTGCATGGGCTTCCAACAAAGTCACACGAGGATGACGAGCCAGCAACAGAGCACAAGTCTGCTCAAACTCAGACCAGAGGCGTGTCAAAAAGTCATAGATGCCGCAAAGCTCCATGTGAGACTGCTGACGCTGACAACACTGATAGGTGCGGCAAACATCTAGCCCAAAGAGTCGATCTGACGCCATATCGCAGACAACTGAGCATAGAACTCATCCACAGTGGCATCTCCCTGCTGCCGTGACTACTCCTGTCGCACAGGAACAAGGTATAAGGAATCACCAGATGGCTCGTAGCGGTTGCGTAGATGCGTCCACATCGCATGTGTGGAAGCCAGGCCAACAACATCACCAGTGAGATGCACCTCCATGCTAGCAACCAAAATAGCAGAGGCGTGAGCATCTTCATCAATCCATGTCTTGTAAGCAGCATACTGGGTCTGAAAAGTCGCCATAGCATCCTCAAAAGCCTCAGAAGCCTTTGTACGAGTGTCTTCGGAAGCATCCTTCGGGAAGGCAGGCTCAACAGGTGGAGTAGGACGAGACGGACAAGGCAACTCGCCCGTAAGAAACTCCCAAAGACACTGACCACGCATGTGGATGCGCATGTGCTGAAACCAGTCACGATAATTGAGACCATCGAAGATCACCGGGCAACGAGGAACAGAAACAGTGCCTACAGAAGAAGACATTTTTTTTGTTTTTTTTTCTGTTGGTTTGTAAACCGACCGAGCCTTCCTCAGCCACCACTTGCTCTCGGCAGCGACGGGAATCGGCGGCGGGGAAGGCGACGGGCCGGCGATAGCATGGCGGCGGTGGCCTCGCGCGACACCGGCGGCGAAGACCTCGGGCGGGGGCGGGGCCAGTGGCGAAGGCCTTGGGCAGGGACGGCCTCATGCGGAAAGAGGCGCGGGCGGGGCCGGTAGCGAAGGCCTTGGGCAGGGGCGGCCTCACGCGGAAAGAGGCGCGGGCGGGGCCAGTGATGGCGCGGCCGGATCTGGATGACGGCGGCCTAGCGCGAAAAGAGGCGCGGGCGGGGCCGGTGACGAGCCCGATGGCGGCAAACCCTAGGTATAACGAAACCCTAGCTCTGATACCATGTTATGAATAGCGCCATCATCCATACTCTGGCCAAAGGGCCAATCTATATACATGTATAGGTAGCATATATAAAAAAAAAACCCCTTATACAATAGGGTAAATACACAGGTATATAATACACATATAACAGTCCTCTAACTGGAGCTCACTGGGACTCAATTCGTACTCCGCTATCTTCTCCGTTATCTTTCCGTAATTGGACACATCATCAGCGTCATCCTGTTTCTCTAAACAAAGGGATCAAAGACCACCCAGGTGCATCACAAACTTGTCCTAACCAACAAACCGAATTAAATGGGCAATTATTCTGTTAGTTCATGCAGAAAAATACCAGAATCTTTTTACCTGAGCTCAAAGTGAGACTTCACAGCCACAAGTAAATTACAGGATAGCTTAACGACAAGCCAGATCACGTTCTTCAATAAAAACAATCAACAATCAACTTCCTGAATACATATATGCATAATAGTCCCACTCCAAGCAACCAATCATACCCTAGTGACAGAGCTTGTTGAGAAGCTCCACTGAACCATTAAATTGAGTCCACCATGCTTATCGAGAAACTTGCAAACTCTCCACTACCTGAAACGTAGTATCCCTTTCAACTTAAACACAGGTCACATACATGCCTCGAAAACAAACTCAATTTAAAGAATGAACAACAACATCATCTTGTTCTCAGACTACAGTAGATCACAAGAATTAGCACAAATCCATCACAAACTGGAAGCAATCTTTAGAAATCTTCTTGCAGGCATTTGCAACAGCTAACACAGGAAACATATGAACACTAATTTCCATCACCAAAGATGGAATTGATGCAATCCTAACCTGAACACTAAAACAATTAGTGGAAGTAGTAATTTATAGCATTGATGCAATCCTAACCTGAATACTTGTAGAGAGATCAATGTATGCAAGCACATCGGTGATCATGCCAGCCTGCAAGCACGTCATCAGTTGCCTTTGTGAAATCTTCTCGGATGCTCGGAAGAACTGCACAGAGCACAGGAAGCATGCCGTGGCGGATGACGGAATCGGCAGTGCACGCATTGCGTCAAAGGGATCCGACCACACAGAGTAGCACCCCGCCGGGGCTAGTCACCGCGCCGTCAGTGCCCCGACCAGCCGCACCAGCACTCGTGTTCGTTGCCTTCGTTGGGAAGTATACCCATCTTCCTCGCAAAACGAAAGCTCCTCCACCAGCGTGCCCTCGCCGGTCCATCCGCTGCTAGTGCTGTCACTATCTGCCGCCAGTCCGGCCTCTCCTCTGCGGCCACGACAGAGGAAGAGGCTCAGATCTGTGAGGATCAGGGCCTACTGGTGGTGGCGCGACGAAGCCGAAGGGCCGAGACAATGCAACCGACGGCTGACGAGGAACCGGTGGCGGCATTGGGGAAGAAGCTTGCGAAGGACGCAGCGCTGGCCGGTGGAGGAGGAGGGGAGAATACCATGGAGGTGGCGCTACACAATGCGGAGGCCTACACCGGCACGGCAGGGGAGCGGTCCTCAGATCGGCGACACGACCGCAGGAGCGCGTGGAAGGCCTTGGGTGGAATCGTGGGCTGCTGCGCTGCGGCATGCTTCCCACACCCGCCGGCGACATCCCCAAATCGCCGTCCCTCTTAGACAAAAAAAATCTTCTGCCATGCAATTTAGGATTCTCTGATAATGCCATCTTCACTGTTGGAATCCGAGCAAATTCGGGGAGGGCGGCTGTGGCTATCGGTGGCGTCGTCACTGGGTGTGGGACGGGCGACGGACGAACTTGGACAGACGCGTAGTGGACGACGTACCAAGCGCTTCGGAGCTAGTACGCGTTTTCTCTGAACGACGGACGAAAAGAAAAGAGAACGAACTGAAACCATATCAATTTGTCTACAAATTTAGTTAAATTTGAAGTAGTTTAAATTTAATCAAAGTCAAAATAACTTATAGTCTGAAACGAAGGGAGTACTACTCAATCCGTTCATAATAAATCCAAGAGCTTCTTCTTTATTCACAATCACAATATGCTTGATATTCTTAGTACATACTCCTAAATCCAAACAATTTTTTTGCTACATTTCAGTTGTTATTGGCGAATGCACTTCTGATCCCAGGGGTCCGATTTTGAATGAGAAACTACATCAAAACGGTGTGTTGTTATGATGAAGTATTTGTGTACAAGAGCTAATTGAAATTTGTGTACCAAATTAAAGTAGCAGACAATAAAATAGTAGATATATTGCGAATCTAGCATTACCAAATTTTGAAATAAGAACCAAACAAGCCTCTAATTTCAATAAAGACTCAACATATTGCCAAATTTATATAAATACTTATGCCAAGCAATTTCATTACTGATTTCATAAATAGTTACACCATGTTGCTCTGAGTGAGTGTTTCTGAATATTTCAATCACAGATATTCCATTGACAATACTATTTTCTCACGAGCTCTGTGCAGTGTGCACATATATATTCTGAATGGTCCACTCAAGTGAACGACCGAATAGATTGAACAGTGCGTGAGATTGGGAATCTAACATGTAATATTCTGATTTTTGCTTACAAAAGCCATATTTTCTGTAAAAATTTAAGTTCAAAATTTGGAGGTTATTCGAATTTGTTTGAATATGCCGTAAAGATCTCAAATCCATCCATCAAGAATTTAAAAAGTGATTACAATTTAAGTTGGCATTAAAAAAATCCATCCCAACACCCTCCAATTATCAATTCTAAATTTCTTGAAAAAAATTGTAAATGTACCTAAGCCGCCCACTTCCATCCCTCCCCCTCCCCTTAATCCTCTCAGGGCGGCCCACTACTCTTGGCCTGGCCTCGCCTCCTCTCTCTCCCCCCCCCCCCCCTTTCCCACGGGCCAACGGCCCAATCCCCTCCTCCTCCCACACATAGGCTGGCCCGATGCCTATACTCACACAGTTCCCAGCCCAATGCCACTGCAGGCCGCGTCCCACGGCCTACACCCCCTCCCACACACCGGCCACCCCCCGACACGCACGCCCGCCGGATAGCACTCCTTGCCATGACCCACCCATCAACCCCTGCCTTGCTCCATGGTCGCTAGCTCGCCTCCCTGCGAGTGCCCATCGTCCTCCCCAAGCCTGCTGCGCCCGCCCACCAACTGCTCGGTGAAATGTCCAGGGGCGCAATGCGACCAGACCCCCATCGTTCCCACACAGCCTTGCGGCGACACCCCCTGCCCTGCCGCACCTGCCCGCCGCAAATCTTGCCAGTGGCCATACCCTACACAGCTCCCTATGAACTCTGCCGGCCGCCACCCCTCACCCCAGCTACCCTTGACCACGCCATCCCACCACTGTCGCCCACATCACCATTGCGCCACCGCAAATCTTGACTTTACCCAACCATGCCCTACACCACTGCACGGCTCTTTCCCGATGAGAGCGGCGGCACTACGACCCAAAAGCGAGATAGTTATAGCTCCAAGTCAATGCAGCGTCAAAAAGTCCACCAACGGTGAGGCCACGCTAAGGAGGGCACCTCTCAGTGACACTGTGTGTTACACCCTGAGTTTTTCCCTTAATAGAGCCATACAAAAATATACTAAATAAAATACCCAAAGAAATTATTTAAATAAGGTTATGGAATTTAATTAATGATGAAAATACAAAATAACAATTCATCATGGCTGGGAGTATTTTTCTTGTATTCCCATTGCCAAAAATACACTAATGGGATTTTGATTGGAATTTTTAGAGCACTGAAAATATTTTTAATAAATCAAAAGGTGTTATCGGAATTAAAAACCTCCTGGGAAATATTTCTCCCTTTTCTTTTCTCTTGTCTCTCCTTTTCTCTTTCCTTTTTCCCACCTGGGCCATTGGCCCACTCCCTCTCTCTTCGCTCTCATGGCCCAACCCGCACGCCCCCGCGCGCCTCCTCTCCCCCTCTCTCGCTGCCACTGGGGCCTGCCCGTCAGCACGCCCACACCTCTCCTCCTCACTCCCTCCCGCTGACATGGGACTAGGGCCCCGTCAGCCCCGTCTTCAACCTCTGGCCAAATCGGCTGGAGGGGATAGATCTTCCCCGCCGTGCGATTTCCGCCCGTTCCCGTTCCCGTCCTCTTGCGCCTCGGCCCTTGGTTCAAATTGGGGGGACCGAGTCCGCGCATGATTCCCCCATACTCTTCGCCGTGGAGCCCCACGCCCCTAAACGGATTTTGCCCCACACCACCACGGCCGCCGTCCACGATCTCACGAAATTCGCTCGCCACATCCACGATCTCCCGCAGCTGAGGACATAAAAACCTTCCCTGTGCTCCGTTCTACCTTTCCCCTCATTTGCCCTCGCTTGCCAAGCTACTAAACCCCGCACGCAACGAAGCTAGGAACGCCACCACCTTTCGCCGCCTTCAGCTGAGCGCCACCACCACTGTAGTCACTGCCAGCCACCATGCTCGTTTCCGCTAGCTCCGCCGCACTTGAGTGCACCCCGTAAGGCCATCGTTCACCCCGCTCCGTCACCGAAACGCCGTCTCGCCAGTTGAGGTGAGCTTCGTCGCCGCCAAACGGCTTCGGCTGTGCAATCCCGCCGCATAGCACGGCCATTTCGCCCCTAATCCCCTTCTACACATTCTCCAGGGTCTCCTCGCCGACGTCCGCACCTCCGTCATCGTCGGACACCACCGGAACGCCCCCGTTGTCGTCTTCCCGGACTGCCTCGCTGCCTTTTGCCTCGGTTTGTCGCCGTTTGCCGCCAGCCCTCGATGAGGCCTCCACTTGTTTCCCTGTCTCCTTCACCGCTCGCCGCTGCCCTCCGCTGCGCCGGATGGTTGCCTCTTGGCCGTCCGATCTGCCTCAGCAAATCGGGGCCGTCTGCGTGGCGCCCGTTGCGAGCGCCCGCGTCCCTGCCACGTCGACGGCTTCATCTGCCGTGGTGACCACGTCGGGCGCCACGTGGTGTGCTCATGCTAGGCCGCGCGTGGACTCGGTCCACCATGCGCCCACCGCCTTGAGTTTCTGGCCCGTGGGCCCTGCCTATCAGCGCCAGCCCTGTGTTCGGCTGACGCCATAAATCCTTATTAATGCGCAATAATTCAATTAGGATTTATTTCTATATAGTAACAACACAGTAAAACTTTGAAAAATCATAACTAATTCATACGAGCTCCGATTAATTCCATTCAAATTTTATTAAATCTAGAAAAATGTCAAGAATCCACTAAAAATAGTTTTAGCTCATGTTTCAATGCTCTCATATACTGTTTTTATTTGTTTGTGCTTTGAATGGTATAGAACCTGACGTTTCCGACCCTCCCGTGTACTACAAAGTGGTGATAGAGTTTGCAGAGCCAGAGCAAGACAAGTTACATCATTTTCTTAATTATGTCGCACCTACTTTATGCAAATTATTTATTTTGAATAAATAAATGTGCATGTTTTCATTATTTCATGTGAGAAGGCTATTAACCTACGTATATAGTTTGATGAACATAGTATTGATAAATCATTTATTCCTTTGTAGACTGGGTAACAACATGCTGTGGAATATCTCTAGGATGCTTAGCCATGATTAGAATGAACTAGCTTACCCTGGGGATTAATTATTCATTATAATCTTTATGGTTCGACTTTGGGTCGAAATAATAGAACTTATGTTATGAATAATAGTTTAATTAAAATATGATCTTAATGGTGGGCTGTGGATGCATGGTTTTAATGGTCGCACCCATGACAATTAAGAACCGGTTCACGGGAACCCCTTGAGCAATTTTTCGTACATACCACAAACCAACGTGGGCAACAGCTGGGATTATAGCACAGCTTCTCCCTCTCCTAGGCATTGTTGGTGAGAATGGGGTGATGGAGTTGGGTCGGCTCGGGGTCGGGCTGATCGGCTTCCGGATCCATTGTGACACAAGGGGGGTAGTCTGGTCGATATGGTGTAACCTGTCGGCAGGTGCAACCTCAGCGTGGTGTGGATGGTTGGGAAGGAGTTGCATGAACGGTCCTGTCACAGCCTTTTGCGGAGCGTCGTGCTGACACGCTGGCACGTGGGAACGTGTGTGAAACTGTGTTTTGTGGGTACAGTTGTATACCTCTGGCCAGAGTTAAATCTATTTGAATAGCTGTGCCGCGGTTACGGGTGTTTAGTCAAGACTTACCATGATTAGTCCCACTTTAATAAATTAACTTAAAATATGCTGTAGAGATAGGATAGTTGGTTGTGCCTAGTCAACGTGGTGTAACATTGATCAGAGATGATTTAGCACTACTTAATCAAATAACCTTTTACTCATTTGCGAACTACTATTGTTTGCAAATGCTTTTACGCAAATGAGCGCAGAGCCTATCTTTGTCTCCCGTGCATTGTGCATAATTGCGGGTGTGACTTGTTGAGTACTGTGGGTGGTACTTAGTCTTGTTCCCTTTCCCCTTCTCAGAGACGGAGTTCTTCTCCGATGAGGATCGTCACGAGGAGTAGACTGGATCCATCGTCAAGCTGCTTGTTGAATAGAAGCCTCTGTGCGGCTTAGTTGTTTATAGGTTTATTTATCTTTTTTCGTTGCATTTATGTAAGATAATTTTATTCTATTTGTAAGATGTACTCTGTATGGCAACTTGGTATTTGTGTACCCTGGCTCTCCTGGACAGGGATTTAATATACAAGAATGTTCAGAATTCCGGTTGTGAATTTCTGAGCGTTACACTGCAGCCCGAAGGGGTGACGCAACGGCAGCCCAAAGCTCTAGGCGTAGTACACGTGCTCGAAGAAGATCTATCCCATGAAGGCGTGACGTAGACAGATACTCGATTGGGTGATCGGACCGGCCATGCACAGTACGGCACAACAGTGAACGATGCCGCGCAGATCAGAGTCAATAACGGCGATGTGGGGGACGATCGGAGTAGTGTAGAGAACGACGATCGGCGGTGGGCGACGCAAGCCTGATCTCTAATCGGGTGAAAGAAAATTATATAAGCAGCGGAGTAACAGAGTAGCAATTTCCCACGTGCCTTAATGGTCCATGGACCAGGTCCACAAAGGCAGGTCATGCTGCTCTCCATCTCTCACCCATGTCCTTCCTGTTCCCTCTAGAGAGAACAGAGAAAGGTTAGGTCTGAACCAGAGGTGGCCTGTCCCTTAGCGGCGACGGCAGCCCGAGGACGGATGACGTCGACGGGGCGGTGGAGCCGGCAGGGAGATCCAGAGCGGAGGCGGAGCTAGCAGGGTGGGGACGAGAAACCGGCCGGCGGCTGCTGGGGTGGAGGGAGGTCGGGGCGCTACGCCCCCCATCCTAACACCCCAACCACACCCCCCCCCCCCCCCCCCCCCCCCCCCCCCCCCCCCGCGGACGACGATGGAGATGGTGGGGGTGGGGATGGCGTGGATATGGTGGCGACGACGGGGATCCTCAGGGTGGTGGCCAGAGCGGAGGTTGGCGAAGCGGTTGGAAAGTAGGACTATGGCACCCGATGATGGCCCTGGCGACAGAGACGGGTCCCTCCTGGGTCGGCGGCGGCCTCCAGACGACATGGCTGAGGTCGGAGCTCGGGACGAGGCCGCCAGCTGGAGGTCGATGAAGATGGCCGGCGGAGAGGAGGCCCGGGCGGCGGCGGCGGCGATAGATCGATGATGATGACCGGGGCCACGACATCCCGGCGACGGAGCGCTGCATCACTCTGCATGACATTGAGCTTGTAACTTTTAGAGCTCTGCTGTGCTTCCGTTCATCTACACCGGCGAGAGCCTAAAGACGGTGTCGAGTTCGAGAAATTGCTGGCTGCAGCGGACATGTATGATCTGAGCAGGTTAAAGTTGATATGCGCGCAGAAGCTGTGGTAGACAGTGTCGGTGGATACTGTGGCAACGACACTGGTCTACGCCGAGATGCATGCCTGCCCGGAGCTGAAGAAGAGGTGCCTCGACTTCTTCGTGCGTGATAAGAACTTTGAGGAGGTCGTGCTAACCAAAGGGTACTTGCAGTTGATGCAGTGTTTTCCCTTGGTTATCGATGAAATAAGATGTTTATGGAGAGCTAAGACGATGTAATTGCAGTTGTAATTGACACGGTGTTCATTATGCTTGAGGTTGATAAACGCCAGACCAGGATATTTTTTCCCGTTCCTAATTTGGTTAAATGTCTGAAAGTTCAGAAATTTTGTACCTCTCTAAAAATAAGCTCCTCAACTAAAATAAGGATTGTTTAAAAATTTGGGCAGTCTGCACGTATATGTACGCGTTTCATCTTCAATCTTAGTTTTACACCAAATTTTGTTTGATCTTTTTTAAATATAAAAAGGGACTTTAGGCGTCAGCTGATTGTTTTGTGGAAATAAAAGTACACGGCTACAACTCGGACGTCTGACAAAACCTAGAAATTGGACGACCTCCCCAACAGCTTCTCCTCCCCTCTGTACATGCAGGCTTCTGACTTTATTGATACATGACTGCACACAACGCAATGCGCTCTCTCTCCCCTCAGCTCTCTCTCTCTCTCTCTCTCTTCTCCCTCTAGCCACTTTTTTAAGCAAACTTTAAACTATTTTTTCTTCTAAATTAGTTATCTAATCTACGATCAAATTCCACCATTGTATTAGTTGTAATTATATTTTAAGTGAATTACACTTTGAGCTAGTTTTTATTACTTAAGTTGCATATTAGACTAGGCTATACCAAATCTGTTTACTTTAAGGCTGCCTTCCTTTCGGTGGAACAGCCGAAATTTTCGGTGGCACGTAAAATGAGACAAACTATTAGGTATGATTAATTGAGTATTAATTATTTTTAAACTTAAAAAATAGATTAATATATTTTTTAAAGAAACTTTTAAATAGAATTTTTTTAAAAAAAACACACTGTTTAGTAGTTTAGAAACCATGCTCACGGAAGACGAGAAATAGCCTAGCTGAAGGTGTAGTATTGAACGCACCCTAAACCATGTTTTGTTACTAAGGGTGCATTCGCATCTGCCTGATGAGTTGAAAAGCTGTCTCGTTTTTCATAAGCACGTTTTTTGAACTGCTAAACGATGTATTTTTTTAAAAAAATATCTATATAAAAGTTGCTCTAGAAAATTAAATAAATCTATTTTTCAAGTTTTTAATAATTAAAACTCAATTAATCATATGCTAATGTCTCATCTCATTTTATATGGTATTTCTCTTTCTTTTTTCCTCACCTTCGAACTATTCCTAAAATTTGCGTTTTGGACTAGTGGGCCTATGTGTCATTGGCTAGGAACATCTTCTTCTTCCTCGGTGAGCCTCACTCGGTCCGATTCAGGGCATGCTGCCGGTCAGAGAGGTTGAGCTCGAGCGTAGGACTAGCACCGGCAAGGGTCAAGCATGAGTGCAGTGCGATCAAGCAAAGGAGGTGTTAGCTTGAGCTTTTGGGGTCGGAGGAGTTGAAGCTCGAGCTCGGAGAAGGAAGCTCTTCCTTCCCTACTGGCAAGTGAGCGGACTGTGGAGACCTCCCCTTTCTCATTTTTCCTATCAGCAAAGAGCCAACGAGCAGGACATACCCTAGCAGAGCGGAGCGTGAGCTCATTTTGCCCCGCTCATGGTTGTCCTATTCAGATCTGGCTGGCTCACCAAGAAGAAGAGGAGAAAGAGAAATCAGAGCTTATGGAGAACGGGCTCAACCTGAAGCATTTTGCAAAGAGGCCTTGTTCTGAAAAGATTAGTTTAACTCTGGTTCAAATTGCAACATAGGTAAAAAGAGGTGGTCCGGTGTGTAATTCGCTATTAAATTTTTATAACAAGATCTTATGTGATTATATTTCTAAAAAATATATATATAATTATATTTCCTAATTGAAATACTTTGTATGTCATACCTGAAACAACAAGTTATAGCTGCTGAAACATCACACGATAATTACCGAAACATTAAAAAAACACCACGTGCAACATTTGTAAATGAATTAGTAAAACATCAAAAAAATAATTATTGAAACATCGATATAACACCGTGTGCAACACAAAACCTTAAAATATACAACAAAGTCAAAATCGAGTTGAAGTATTTGTTTCTCATACATGAAACATCGAGTTTCAACGCTTGAAACATATATTTATTCATCGGGATATAATCATATGATATATCGTTATAGATATTTAATTATAATAAATACAATGATATAATCAGATTATATATCGAATAAATAATTTAGAAAAAAATTGTTTTAAAACTTGCTAAGCATTTGCCTGCATGCGTAGACTATTGAGAGAGAGGGAGGAGGACTGCAAGAGCAGGCTCAGACAAAGGGCGGCATGCTTGAGGATGGACGGGGTAGAGAGAGGGCAGCAGCGCGCGTCGGATATTTGTGCCTGTGTCGGACGCCTGGCCAGGAGCATTCTCTGAAATAAAACGCTCAAATTTCAATGGTTAGCATTGCATCAAGATCCGTGCAGCAAACCTTACCTCCTCCGCCAGTTCTAATCTCTCTTGCCCCTCAGGAGACGCGCCACTGCCACCATTCCACTCTCCATGTCGCCGCCCCTACCTTGACGGCACCTCCACCAGCAACGGCGAGGCCCACCATCCACCTCCTCCCTCCCCTCTAGTCAATGGACTCTATGGTCGAGTAAATGTAGCTTACTCACTTAGTCTCATAAAAAAATTAAACACTTATATATCGAGGCAGCTTTAGCAGTGAATAAAAGAGGCTACATTGTTTCTCATTAAAGTATAGTTTTGATTGGTGGGTTGATGAGAGATATTAAAGAAATAAAATTTCTCAATTTACGGACCGAGGGTAGACAAGAAGATTAAAATTGATTTATTTTAGGATAAAGTTTGAACTAGTTAATTTATTTTAGAATAGAAAGAGTATATACTCACTCCGTTTAAAAATATAGAACGTATTTGGTTTCTACACGGTTTCTATTTGACCATTAATTTTTTCATATATATTATCAATAACTGCAAAATTACTATCATATGAAAAAATTATTAAATACGAATCTAGTGATACTAAATGCATAATATTAAGCACATATATTTTTAATTTAATTATTAGTCAAAATTTTTAAATATTGACTCTGTGAAAAAGAAGGACGTCTTATATTTTAAACGGAGAAATATGTAGAATAAGAGATTCTAAATCAATTCTTAACTTCAAAAATCTACGGACCAGGTGGCTTCTCACGTATGAGAACGAGACATATCAAGCTCGGTACAAGAAATTTCATAACTAACCGATGACACTTTTTTTTAGATAGGTAACAGAGGATACATTTAATATGATCGATATTGGGAACATGGGGATGAGATAAGTATGGAGAAATTTCACTATTTGCCATTAAATTCACAGACCTTTTGAAAATTGTCACTCTATTTGTAAGTGTTTTAGATTTTGTCACCGAAACTACGAATTTTTTTTATTTGGTGCCACTCCGTCATCTAGAGTCAGTCCGTCCGCCCTTCCGCCGGTGGCATCGCTGTCATGGCCGTCCCGTTGGTGCAAGCTGGTGGGTAGGGCCGTCTGACCTGACACCGATAGCACCGGGTGCCTCTCCGGCGGGCAGGACGTCGCCAAGACCTGCTTCACCTTTGTGCTTCTCACGGTGGCGGCACATGGCAACCTCGTGTGCCTGCTGCTGGAGGAGAAGAAGCCGGCCGCTCGGCCACCGACGCCGGCACCGACATCGTCGGTCTGGGTCACATGTAGGGATAAAAACGGAGCGGATACGGACGGATAATACTCGTACCGTATTCGTTTTCATATTTTTAGTCGGATACGAAAACGGATACGAATAACTCGGATACGGAAACAAATACGAATCATTTCGAATACAAATACGGTTCGAATAGGATCGGACACGAATACGGAAACAAATATTTCTCGGAACAAGAAACCACTTAAACTGTTCGTAGAGACAAATAGAGCACATATATTTATCTAATTTATTATAAATATTTATCATTTTAGGGGACATCACAAATTAAACATAGTGCATTGAGTTAAACGGTAACACGTAGATAAATATAACACACAACACAATCTCATTTTAGGAGACCTCACAAATTAAACATAGTGCATTAAGTTCAACAGTAACGCGTAGATAAGTATAACACACAACACAATCAAGTTCAACAGGTAACACAGATAAGTTCTACATATACTGATAAAGTAATAACACAAAAGCAACTTTAAGTAAACTTGTAGAATTGTAGTCCGATGCCTAAAGGTTACAACATCATCATTCATCCATTTCTTGACCGCTTGAGGGCTGAGGCTTGAATAAATCAACATTAATAGCTTGAACAAATCAACAAATTATCCTGCCCAGCCGAGGCGACGATGGTCGGCCGAGGTCGGGAGGCAGCGGAGTCGGGCGGCCGAGCTCGGGAGGCGGCGTCGGCAGCTTGAGAGGCGGTGGAGTTGGGCGGCCGAACTCGGGCTCGAGAGGCGGCGGCCGAGCTCGGGAGGCGGCCGGGAGGCGGCGACGGGCGGCGGCCGAGGTCGGCGGCGACGGGCGGCGGCCGGGAGGCAGCGACGGGCGGTGGCCGAGGTCGGCGGCGCGACTGGGGCGGCGCCGATCTGGTTCTACTTGGCTCTGCTGCCCTACTTCCAGTTCCATCCAATACCTAACGGCTACAGTATTGGGCTTTTGGGTCGTTCAATTAGTGGGCCAATTTTTTAGGGATGGGGATACTTCTGGGCTGCTGCTTGGGTATCGCGGATATCCGAATATAATAATCTTCGGATATCCGGCTCCGTATTCGTATCCGTCGAAAACTACGATACCGTATTCGTATCCATATCCGAAAAAAATTATCCGTATTCGTATCCGTATCCGGATTATCCAAAAATTATCCGATCCGAACTGTATCCGTATTCGTTTTTCTCCGGATCGGACGGAAACTATCCGCTCCGTTTTCATCCCTAGTCACATGGCTGCTTGGCATCTATATCTGAGCGTCCATCTCCGGCATGTCCTCGCCTAAATCAGCTCCAGCGGCGTCGTAGTGCTCACCTCGCTTGGAGTGGGCTGTGTTCGGCGCCACCTCCACCGTCAAACTTGTCGTCACCACGTGCACTGTCACGGCGGCGGCGTGGCGCCGACCTCGCTGGAAGCTGGGCGTCTTTGCTGCGCCCGGTGGCGACGAGGGCACGGCATCGCTGGCGATGGGGTTCTCCCTCGTCCTGTAGAGCGACTCAGCGTCGGCGGTGGTCGACGCGGTAGCGTTCCGCGTCATGTACATCGTGGAGGCCGTCATGCTTGGCCTCACGCTCTCCTGCTTCTTCGCTGCGGCTGCCACGCTAGTAGCAGGGCCCGATGCCCGTGCCCTCCTCCCGTCTCGTCCACCAGTGCGGCAGTGGCGGTGTCACCGGCGCTGGGGCAGATGGATGGACTCACCGGCGATAGGGGCGGACGGATGGAATAACGGAAGGACGACGGAAATGTCACGGAAAGAAGAAAGTCGTAGTTTCGATGCCAAAATCTGAAAAACTTGTGAATTGAGTGGTAATTCCTGAAATACCTGCGGATTGAATGGCAAATAGTGAAATTTCCCGATAAATATGCAGTTACTATATCCCAACTCTCTTCTTCAGCTCAGCAGCAATCAGCGGGAACTTCTGCAGCAGCACTGCAAAACCATCGGTGAACGCGGCCTTCTTGAAATTGCTCTCAGCAGCAAAGAACTCAATGCACTTGTTCTTCAGTTCCGGACAGTTGTACATCTCGGCACAAACCAAGATATCGGCGACCGAATCCGCCGTCATGCTGTGCAACAGCCTCTGCGCACACATGAGCTTCAGCCTTTCAAGCGCGTACCTGTCGGCCACGGCGAGCAGATGCTGGAAGGTATCAGCCGGGGAGCCGTCGAGTTCGCCGGTATCTTCGGGCAAGTCATCCGTGTAGATGAACCGGAGAAGAGCTCTGAACGTTGTAGGCTCGATATCTTGCAGCGTTACGCAGGACGATATGGATTCAGACATGCAGCCGTAGAGCTCCGCCTTGAAGACCGGCGACCGGGCGGCCAGCACGGCGCGGTGTGCTGGGAAGGTCTCGCGGCCGACAAGAAAGGAGACGTCCGTGCCTTGGGTGCCATCAAGAAGGTGGCCGAGGTGCTCCCCTATGTTTGAAGGCGGCACGACGAGTAGAGGATTGACGACGACGACGCCTATCCCGCAGATGAAAGTGACACCTCCCGATGCTGTCACGCAACTCTTCTCCAAGTCCACCCGCTTCACGAACTCACGCCACCCCAAGTCGCCATTGCACGGGAACTCATGAACATTGGTTTTTGTGTCCCACTCGGATGGCTTGCCTTCTCTGTTCAGCACGAATGCCTCGAAGAAGGCCTTGACGCCATTGGATTTGCTCCTGAGCCTGAGATAGAGAGAGACATACATGCGTTCCTGCACCGCTGTCACACCATGCGGGTAGCATTCAATTCTCCAGAGGTGGCCTCCAGCAGAAATGTCGTCGGAGCAGACGGCGTCGCCGATGGCGAGGTTCTTCGTCTCCGAATAGTCAAGAACGAACGGCACGAAACAACCGGTAAACATGTTGGCATGAATATGGTTTATCTCTAGTCGTAATTTTTCAGCGATATTCATTTGTGTCTTTATATACAAATTCAAGGGCTCTAACTGCTGAGGGCTGGACCCTTCGAGTTCTGAACCACCGTAGTGTGAATTCTGAACGCCATTTATTGGGTTAATTCAAATATTCAAAGGAGGAGACCAAGCGATCGTGGGGCGTGAACTACTACAGGTGACAAACGAAGCAGTGATTCGAGATGATTGCGTTTCCCCTCTGGCCTCGGGTTCTGAGAGGGAATCGGAACTCATGGCTGCATGCATCCCGGCCGGCGCCTCGCCTGTGCCGCCGGCCGCCATGAGGCGCTCTCCTCGATCTGTGCCGTACAATTGTGATCAGACGCCTCATGCCACCCATGCATGAGCGAGCTCTCCGGTGGAGCAGCAGCCGTAGCCGTCGTCTCCGGTGCCGCGCCGTACCCACGGCCTCTTGCACAGCAGAGCGGGAGCTACTCTACTCGACATACACCCCGGCACCCCGCCGTCACGGCGCGTCGATATGCCGTGATGACACACGTGCCGGCCATGAGCGCGGCGCTCGCGGTGGCCGAGCCAGCTGCATCTCGTCTCCCCCTCTCACTGTCTTGTGGGCTTGCGCCAATAATCCCTCTCTATCACTGACTAGTGGGTCCTCCTGGATGAGAAAACTTAATGCTCCCTTATTTAAAAATTAGTTTCACTTACATGTGGACCCCACCCTTAATCCTTCTCCCGAATCTATGACATGTGTACCCTCCTTGTCATCCCCCTGACAAATGGTCCCCATTTTCTCTCTCTGTCATGTGGGCCACAGCACCAAGTCCCTCTACCACTGGGCCCTACAGTCAATAATGTTTCTATTTCCCTTTTTATTTACAACCCCAAGTCACTTACAATGGGCCCATCCCTTCACTCTCCCCCTGTATGGATGACATGTAGCTCCTCCTTGTCATCCCCTCTCTCTCTCATTCTCAGTAACATGTGGTCCACACTCCCTCCTTCTCATTGAAATGTAGGCTAGCTCCTTTTCCAACCTAAAAAAACTTCTTTTTCTAAATTCCAGAAAATCCTTTTAAACTTCGAAAATTCATATCTTCCAAACCGTAGCTCCAATCGACCCCGTCAAGCCTCAAAATTTTTCTAAAATTGAGATCTACCTCATGGCACTATTAGTTATTAATAATAATATTTTATTTCTTAGGTTTTTTTGCATGTTTTCTTTCGTTACGCATAGTCGATGACGACGGAAATTCTTTCGAACTCAGATTTTCGAATATTTTGAAGATGAAGGCAGAAGCAAGTCACTTCTTGATCATATTGCCCCCAGTTTACTAATTTTTTTTATTTTTAAAATTACATTGTTAAGCGTGCACAATAAATGAATTGGCCTCGGTTTGTGCGACGAACCGATGGACCTACCCAGTAGTTGTATGAGACCTGTAGGCCTTGATAACCCTATTCCTTGGTAGCTCCACACCTCGGTCCTCGGTATTCGTGCTCTTTGAGCATGGGTATCGACGATACCGCTTTAACCACAATTGATTGTCGACATGAGAAAATTGGGTTTATAAATCTTTGGAAAATCCCGACACTCGGTGTCGGCAAGTTTTGCAATACACAAGTGGTTTGCGAAAACTTGCAATGCAAAGTGATCGCCTTGATGGGGATGCTTTGTATTCGCATATAAGGACCGATTTCTTGGGGAAATACACTAATCATAGTACAGTGCGACCACACGGGTGATATGGGACGCCCCTGGCTGAGTATTTAGCAGGAACAGAGTCACCTCACATGCCAGTAGATGTGGGACGCCGAGATAAGGTGTTTGGGGATATCTTGGGTTCCTGAGTAGAACAAGGAAGGGAAGCTTGCTAAGTACTCGGTCAAGATGTTTGGGGTATTTGATTAAAGCGTGATGCTTAATTGAGATTGGTTTGACCCGTCTATCAGCTATGAGGTACCCTGGGATGGCTCCTGAAAGGCCTTGTCGTGAACCTCCCCTGCTTGGCCAGTACGGGAGTAAGCTCATATCGTGTGGGAAAGCGTACACCTCTGCAGAGATTTGAACTGTTCGAACAGCCGTACCTATGGTCATGGGCGATGTGAAGTGATTCCTCTAGCGTAGCTTTGTTTTTATAAAAGTTTTGTGAAGCATGTTTGTGGTTGGGAACCGTTACCAGAATCGGCTAGGTCGGCTGATGGATGACCATTACGTAGTCTGAAACGGTCCTGTGTGGATTGAGATGTCAGATGGCATCATAGTTTAGGCTTCCCGAGTGAAAGCAATATGCTGGAAATATGATGGCTCTAGGAGCCAAAGTTGAGAAGATAAGATGGATGAGATCTTGGAAAGGATGAAAGTGAAAGGAGAATAATAGAGGAAAAATGAGATAAGGTTTTGTCCTGAAGAGGACAAAAGATACATGTATGATCCATCAAGATAAAGTTCAAATCACATAGACATCAAGATCAAGATCAAAGATAGCCAGATAGACTACTAGCTTTGAGCTGTTAGTGCAATGTTTGCCTCATTAAAAAACTTATCTAGGTAAAAACTCATATCGTGTGAGAAAATTCTAGATAGGAAAAAAGAGTACAGCCCAGCTCAATAAAAGTATTAAGAGCTCGATCAACTTTACAGTTTTGCATCACATTACAGTTGAAGTATCAACCTGTCGGAGGATGAAACCTCGACGGCGGGAAGTCAGGAGACCCCCCTTTTGAGATTCGGCCAGGGGAGTAGTTCTCAGGCGAAGCCGGCGTCAGGGTGTAGAAGAAAGAGACGCGAAGAAGATGTAGAGGAAGCTACGGGGTTCGGACCGTCCGAAGCGGGTCCGGACCGTCCGAACCGTGGTGAAGCAGAAGGGTCCGGACCGTCCGACGCGGGTCCGGACCGTCCGAAGCGTGGTGGTCCCAGGAAGAAGAAGACCCTGGAGGAAGAAGGCCCGGGTCCCAGGAAGAAGAAGACCCGGGCTCCTGGAATTCGTCCCCCTCCAGTCCCTTGGTTCCAAATGTGGCATGGATCCTCCTTTATAGGCGAGGGGAGTCCACAGTGCCGGTCATACGTGGTGAGAGAGAGATATGCCACGTCTTGTCGTGCCGGTCGGTGCCCGCCTGCTGCGCCGCGCCTGGAGGAGCGTCTAGTCGCCGCCTGCTCGGCGGCTGCGGGCGGCTAGAGCTGGTCTGCTGTCGCCTTGTCGGGTCTGCTCGTCTTGTTGCTTGACTGCTGCAGGCGGCTGTCCCCTGGAGATGCTGTCGGGAGACAAGCGGGAGGCACCCTGTCGCTTCACCATTAATGCAGGTATATTTGGGGAGTTGGTCCGCCAAGCTCCTCGGTATCGGCCGTCGGCAGTCGGCTCGGCATCGTCAGTCGGCATCGGCCTAGGGCCCGGTCATCGGCACCCGGGGCCGGGGGATCGGCGCCCGGGTCTGGGGCGACCTGATGGCAGCCCGGGGCCGATGGTGCCTCGCGGGCTCAGCGGAATGCCGACCGTAGCCAGCCGTTTCTTCTGCAGAAAGTGGGTCCGGAGGAGCTGACGTGGCCAGGCATCCGCGCGTCCCCGGGGACTAGGGGACCCCCAGTCCCATTTCGCCGACAGTGGCCCCTGGCCCTGTTGCTCGGCCGGGATCTGCTTGGGCAGGAACAGGGCCACGTCTTGAAGAAAAGAGGGGACGCAGGGTGCACCTAGTTCGCCATGGGCTGGTGGAGCTTGGCTCACTGGGAACAGGTATGGCCGGGACCCGGAGGCCCCGTCTGTAATACGGAGGATATGTGTCCGGGACCCGGGGGCCCCGGACTGAAATATGGTTTGATATATGCCGGGTTCCGGGGGCCCAGGCTTGAATATGGGATGTGAGACGACCTTCCGGACGCATTCTCGCCGGGGCGGTGCTGTCCGGGCTATCGCGCCCTATTCCGGGTGTCGCGTTCCTAGGCTTGCACTCGCCTTGGCGAGGCCACCCTGGTTCGGCACCTCAGTGTCAGGTCCATGGCACGGGTTCGGGAATCCGTGCCACGGCTCAAATATGTGCCCGGGACCCAAAGGCCCCGGACTGGAATGTGATTTGATATGTATGATTGATATGTGCCCGGGTACGGGGCCCGGGTAAGGACATGGACCATATCGGGACGATTTCCCCGGACCCGCGTTTGCCGAGCGCGGCGCTGTCCGGGTACTCGCGCCTTATTGAGGCTATTCCGGCTCGGGAGCGGGATTCGGACCGTCCGCATAGAGGTAGGACCGTCCGAGTCGCTACAACCGGACCGTCCGTCGAGGGATCGGACCGTCCGAATCGCCTCGATCGCGCTTGGGGTACTGCCGCTTCTACCGGATCTCGGGCTCGGCTCCCTCGGGAGGGCGCGAGCTCTGGAGACCGGGAGCAGCTATGCGCCCGGGAGCCAGGGGCTCCTATCCGCACGGGCTCAGGTCCCTTACGAGGGAGCGAGCTCTCCGTGACAGGGAGAAGACCATCAAGCGGGAGCTGCCGATCTCATCGGGAGCGGTCGTTCAACCGGGAACTAATCAACCGGGAGCGGCCGATCGACCGGGAGCAGCCGTTCAACCGGGAACTCATCTACCGGGAGCGGCCGATCTCATCGGGAGCGGTCGTTCAACCGGGAACTAATCAACGGGGAGCGGCCGATCAACCGGGAGCAGCCGTTCAACCGGGAACTCATCTACCGGGAGCGGCTGGCCCGGACTCGTGCCCGCACTTGCGCTCCGGTTTGCCTGTCTTGTACCAAGAAGGATATTTGCATATTTATGTGATCAAGTTAATATTTTCGTACCTTGGTTTATGGTGTTGTTTGGAGGTTGCTGGTGTTCGGGGCCTCGTGTCCGGGAGCGCCGAAGACCGAGCGCGATCTTGACAGCGGGAGCCGGCAGTCGTGAACAACCGCCGGGCCCGAGGCCCTTAGCCGGGCCCTGGCACAGCCGCCTGCCCCGGGAGCTCGGTCCCCAGGGGCAGCGATCGTGATGGTCTCCCGCCCCGGGGACCCGGTCCCCGGGGCGCAAGCATCCGGACGCGGGCCTTCCGGAGCGATGAAGTCCATAGCTCCGGCCCCTTCCGTCTTGCGGATCCGGGGGCCTTCCGTGCCCCCGGGCGTCGCTGGTCGAGGGGGTGGAGCGAGGACAGCCCTTTGACTCGCCGGGAGCCCTTCAGGGTCTGATCCTGACCGGGCGCGGGGTCCCCCGGCAGCGAAGTACCCGGCGCCTCGCCAGGGCCGGGTAGGAGCTGGGCAGGCCGGGCACCGCGGCCGGTCCTGGAACCTACGCTGTACATACAACGGGGGAAGAATACAAATTGAGCAATATGTAAAGGTGGATAAGGTAACGTATCTGGACATTGCGGAGGGCGTCGTGGCACTGCGAACACGGTCCCGGGGCCGGGAGCGACGCTCGCCCCCGGGAACGTCGAGTACCGGACCGACTCGCCGTGAACCGTCTTCGCGCCCAGGTTCCCTTCGCGGGGCCTTGAGCAGCCGCCTGCCCCGGGTACTCGGTCCGTGACGGCTGCGAGGGGCCCGGGGATGAGTCCGGCGGGACGGTTGAGTCTGTAGTTTCGACCCCTCCTGTCTTCCGGGTCCGGGGGCCCTCCGTGCCCCCGGGCGCCTGTGGCCCTGGGAGCGCCGCGAGGCCGCGGGAACAAGCTTGACCGGAGACGGGGTCGCCAGGCAGCGAAGCGCCTGGGGCCTTGGCGGCCGCCGGGGGAGAGCTGGCCAGGTCGGGCGCCGCAGCTCGCCCCGGGGACCTAGGCTGTCCGTACAACGGGGCAAGAATACAGAATAAGCAATGCGTAAAGTCGGGTAAGGTTACATATCTGGATGTTGTAAGCGGCAGTGTGGCTTCGCAAGCACGATCCCGGGGCCGGGAGCGTTGATCGCCCTCGGGAGCACCGAGCATCGGGCCGATCTGCCTTAGCGCCCAGGTCCCCGGGAGCTCGGCCCCAAGGGGCCGCGGGCGTCCGAGCGCGAGCCTTGCGAAGTTGGTTCAGTCTGTAGGCTCGGCCCCTTCGTTTTCCGGGTCCGGGGGCCCTCCGCGTCCTCGGGAGCCTGTGGCCCTCCGAGCACCGCGAGGCCGCGGGAACAAGCTTGACCAGAGACGGGGTCGTCAGGCGACGAAGCATCCGGTGCCTCGCCGGTCGCCGGGGAGGAGCCGGCCAGGCCGGGCTCCGCAGCCCGCGTCGAGGTTCAGAAAGCCTACCTAAAATCTGCCGGGAATTGGTGTAATCTGCACACGATGAATTGTGAGAGTATTTGGCTCGTTCCCCTGTCCGTTCCATGCTACGAATCGTGGCGTCGATCATCTCCCGATGGCGTCCTCGGAGTCGCGATCGTGCGGAGGAAAAGATCACGCATAACCATTTCACTCCCTACCTCCGGAAAGAACCGACCCCGAAGCTAGCCAGGCAAGGCGCCGGAGCCGCCGGGACCCGGGGCGCCTCCCGGAGGGCGCCCTTAGGTCCCCGCGAGCTCGACAACGCCCTGGACCTAACACGTCGGGATACGATTACTCGTCGGTAGGGGACTGATGATAATGCGCGAACCCCAACCGTCGCACGGGCGCGGCCCGATTATGCCCCCCAAGGGACGAGGCAGCCACGAGCGCAACACATGGAAACAGACGGAAGGGAGGATACCGGGAAAGATATTAAAATGTTGTTTATATGAAAGCGTATACACATGGGGCCCTGGCCAGCGCCGAGATTTTGGGAAATCCGGCGCTGGCCCGGGCACACCGGAACTTACAGGATGTATTTATAGATGAAATTTGTGAAGATGCTCCCAGGCTTACCGAGCCCGGTCGGGAAACACCGATCACCAGGAAGGGGCCTTCCCACGGGGGGAAGATTTATTTCATTCCGACCCGTGCGAGAACACGGCGGAGATTCTAACCCCCAACCTGGAGTGATCGGGCCCGAACCTTACGCCAAAGATAGCACTTGAGGCCTTGCTGGTATGAGTGACGTGGGGCGAAGCGCGCCACCTTGGTTCCTCGGGGAAGTCGAGGTCGCCGAGCTGCGTGTTGTTGTGGTTGATGTCGCCGTTGTAGCGTTGTACCGTCCAGCGAGGGATCGGACCGTCCGATCCGCCTCGATCGGCCCTGGCCTGCTACCGCTCCTGCCGGGACTTCTTGACGCGCTTGGCCAACTGCCGGTGGACGGCGTGGCACTCCGTGAGGTCGTGCAAGGCCGTCTCGTGGACGGTGCACCACTTCCGGGCCATTGCCGGCTCGACGCGCTCGGCCATCTTCTGGACGGCACGGCACTCCGTGATGTCGTGCCGGTCCGTGTCATGGAAAGCGCACCACCCTCGGGCTATGGCCGGCTCAACATGCTCGGCCAAGCCCTGGATGGCGCGGCACCCTGTGAGGTCGTGCCAGTCCGTCTCGTGGACAGGGCACCACTTTCGGGCTACTGCCGGCTTGAGATGCTTGGCCATCTTTTCGACGGCCCGGCACTCTGTGAGGTCGTGCCGGTCCGTCTGGTGGAAGGCGCACCACCTCCGGACCATGGCCGATGGCGGCGGTGCAAGTGTGGCCTTCCGGCGCTTCCTCCTGTTCCGCCGTGATGCAGAACGTGAGGTTTTACCGTCTTCTCCAGGGCCCTGGTCGGGGGCCCCAGGACTTGCGGCAGCGTTCGCGCGCCGCTCGCGCTGCCGCTCGATCATGACCGGGGCGTCCTCCTGAGCCCGCATCCGGTTCAGCCGGTCGCGGAGGTCGCCATGGCCATTGTTGGCCGGAGGCCCGGCCCGCCGGGCTCGCGCCGTGCTCCCCCAGGAAGACGGGGAGCGTGGCAGGCTCACCGCCGGGCTAACGTCTCCCGGCGGGGTGAAGCCGCCGGGCCCCTCGCTGAAGTCCCGCGGACGATGGCCTCCTGCCATGAAGTGCGCCGGTCTTGGGGACGTCGGCGTGTCACCTGAAAAGGAAACTCCCCCTACCTGGCGCGCCAGCTGTCGGAGGATGAAACCTCGACGGCGGGAAGTCAGGAGACCCCCCTTTTGAGATTCGGCCAGGGGAGTAGTTCTCAGGCGAAGCCAGCGTCAGGGTGTAGAAGAAAGAGACGCGAAGAAGACGTAGAGGAAGCTGCAGGGTTCGGACCGTCCGAAGCGGGTCCGGACCGTCCGAACCGTGGTGAAGCAGAAGGGTCCGGACCGTCCGACGCGGGTCTGGACCGTCCGAAGCGTGGTGGTCGCACGGGGCGTCCGGGAAGACGATCAACCGTTGCGCACAGAGGAGACAGGAGGATTTATACAGGTTCGGGCCGCCGGAGCGTAATACCCTACTCCTGTGTGTATGCTATGTGGGGTGAATGTATTTACTGTGTTACAAGGAGGATTGAACCCTGGAGGAAGAGGGCCCGGGTCCCAGGAAGAAGAAGACCCGGGCTCCTGGAATTCGTCCCCCTCCAGTCCCTTGGTTCCAAATGTGGCATGGATCCTCCTTTATAGGCGAGGGGAGTCCACAGTGCCGGTCATACGTGGTGAGAGAGAGATATGCCACGTCTTGTTGTGCCGGTCGGCGCCCGCCTGCTGCGCCGCGCCTGGAGGAGCGTCTAGTCGCCGCCTGCTCGGCGGCTGCGGGCGGCTAGAGCTGGTCTGCTGTCGCCTTGTCGGGTCTGCTCGTCTTGTTGCTTGACTGCTGCAGGTGGCTGTCCCCTGGAGATGCTGTCGGGAGACAAACGGGAGGCACCCTGTCGCTTCACCATTAATGCAGGTATATTTGGGGAGTTGGTCCGCCGAGCTCCTCGGTATCGGCCGTCGGCAGTCGGCTCGGCATCGTCAGTCGGCATCGGCCTAGGGCCCGGTCATCGGCACCCGGGGCCGGGGGATCGGCGCCCGGGTCCGGGGTGACCTGATGGCAGCCCGGGGCCGATGGTGCCCCGCGGGCTCAGCGGAATGCCGACCGTAGCCAGCCGTTTCTTCTGCAGAAAGTGGGTCCGGAGGAGCTGACGTGGCCAGGCATCCGCGCGTCCCCGGGGACTGTGGGAGACCCCCAGTCCCATTTCGCCGACACAACCAGATAAAGATTTTCAAAAGAAGCTTCAAGTTTCTTGTCCTCCACCAAGTGATGTGCTCTTGCTTCACCAGCCTCCCAGTCCTTGATGCAGGAGAGCATCTCCACCATTTCAGGGCTCAGTCAACGCCGCCGCTCCTCGATGATCCTACCAGTTAGACTAAATGCAGACTCTGAAGATATGGTAGAAACATGCATAGTTAAAACATCCTTAGCTAAGATAGAAAGAGCTGGGTAGGTTAGTTTGTGATCATGCCACCAATTCAAGATGTTAAACTCATCATCATACTAGGTGATAGGGTCACAGTCCAACTAAGAAGAAAGTTCAGATACAATACCAAGACCAGCACCAGTGCTTGCTGCTTGCAACAAGGCACTTGCAGATGTTCTTCTAGACAGAGGGGAGGGTATGGAGGAAGAGGAACAAGTACCAGCAGCAAATCTAAAATCACCTGGAGCAGAAACATTAAAATCATCACCAAAGATCTTACCCTAATTCGTTTTTTTCTTACCAGTAGTGACTGGCATTAAAGGCCTCTGCAATCTCGGTGAACCAAAATTGCTATCATACTTGGTAAATATGGTAGCAAGTTCAGCTCTTAGCTCAGTTAAGTAGCCAGAATAATCAATACTAATGAGTCTAGATAAAAGCTTTAGGATATTGCTGAAACCTTTCAATTTAGCTCTAGAATCCAAGATGAATGCAATGGAATAAAGCAAAGGTATGTCCCTCCAATATTTGAGATTTATCTTTCATAAGGACAACAACATGTCTAAGCAAATTGTCATTCTCATAAGTGTTTAGTTGTCCAGCTATGTCAATAAGATGATGCAATATAAGTGGAGGTGTAGGATAATAAATACCAGACAATGCAACAGTTGAATCATAAAATAGTTCAAGAAATGACAATATTTTTTCAGCAACATACCATGTGCATAGTCAAAAGTAGAGGATCACCTTCAGCCCGTAGTAAGTTTGGATGAACACACTAAAGTTTTCCTATAAGGGACCAAATGCTTAAGCATAAGGTATGTAGAGTTCCATCTTACATCTATATCCAAACCAAACTTTCTAAGATGTTCAAAAACAACAATGCAATAACTTTTATATGCAACAATGCGCTGGTTAGAAGAGTTTAAGAAAGAAATTATAGTTTTAAATATCTCAAGATAAGGCTTAAGCCTCTTCAAGCTAGACTTAACAAATAAGATTAATGACTGTGACAAGCACAGCGCTATGCAAGAACAGATCACCAACATAAGCAGACAATTTAGGTGTGTGAGCTCTACCATAGGAGTAGTATTAGAAGATCATTGTCCAAAGTAACAGAGAAAACCTTGTCAGTAAAAACATACTCCTCTACCACAGAAAGCACAACGATCAACAATGTTCTCACCAAAGTGAGACATCAATAAAGCCTGAGCCTATGATCCTCTTCTCTAATTTCAATCAGACTAACAAAATGAGCAATCACATAAGAATATCTTCCTTAGTATTACCAGACCAGATATCAGATGTAAGAGCAACAAAAGAAACACCAGACTTTAGACTCAACAAGCTTAACACGGCAATCAGTAAAATACTTGACAATATCTCTAGTAGTGATTTACCTAGAGACACAAGAAAATCTAGGATTATGAGCAATCTTAATCTACTCTTCAAATGCATCAGATGCACCAAAACAGATAGGCAGATCAAGTCTAGTAATCAAATGACAAAGTTGAGTACGGGCAACCTCGGGATTATAGTCCCACTGACGGACATTGTCCGTCGTCAAGATTGAACTGAAGCATGGACTAAGACATGCCCGACCGTTCTCCTCTCTTTAAGCATTTTTCCCTATGTCGTAGGAATGGCCAGTGCACCAACGGAACCGAGCAAAGTAGATGTGTGAGAAATGGACGCACTTTGCTTCATACCTGATCCGTCAGCCGTTCATTACCTTGAAGATCTGCTTGAAATCATTCCAAACATCAGAGGTGGTGGAACGAACCTCTTGTTGGCCCGGTGCTTGCCAGTCTAGGAGTTCACACCAACACCGTCATCGCCATTGCCAGGGATGGTGATAGGATCGGTAACGCTGTGCCGATCAGCTCCTCCCGCCTCTGTACCCAGGTCATCCCTCCTCAATCGCAGTCTGCCCCATCATTCGAAGATCCTCGTGATGGTGTTGAACCATGTCGTCCATCGCTGCCCTATGATTTCTCAATGGATCTAAGAGAATCTAGAAGCACCAGAGTCGCCAGCAAGTGATTCGAAGCACCGGACAACCGACAAGGTCAAGGAACCATTAGATCTGTCCTCCGTTCCTCAACGGCCTTGCATCGGCCGACGACCTACGCTAAGAAGAAGAAAACAACACAAGAAGTCAAGAACACAAGAAGTCTAGGGTTAGGGGTCTAGACTTACCTGTGCGAATCCGGAGCACTGGAGGCTGCTGCGTGATGGGAAAGGGCGATGAACCACAGATCTAGAGATGAGTAGATGATGAAGGGAGACTAGGATTGGGACGGATTCACAAATCGTCACTAGAGACGGAGAGACAAGGAGAGAAAAAAAGAGAAGAAGGCTGGCCAAACGGACGTGCCGTTGTAGTGGTGCCGTCAGCAGCGCGGAGAGCCGCCGCCCTAGAGTCGAGAGGCAGGAGGAGGCAAGAGGGAGGCGAGGAGGACAAGCAGGCAGAGCTGCAGGAGCGAGGAGCTGTTAGTTGGGGGGAGCGGTTGACGGGGTTGGCTTATATATAGCCGCCGGCACCAAACGGGCCGCTAGATGGCCAGATGGGCCACGCAACACATCCGGGCCTTGCACGGGGTCGGCCACAGTCGTGCCACCCACCGGCACTACGCCAGGATGGTGGTCCAAGCATGGCTGCCATTCCCATCCGGCCAGGAACTATTAACATCAGGCATGCTATGTTTGGGCCTGCTCAATCGGTTGCCCTGTGCCACCATTAGGCTCGGCCCATTTGGCCAACTATACTGCAAGAGAGCGGCTGACCCAACGTCGAGCGCTTCGTCTGTCTAAGACGCCCCTGGCGCCTTCCTCCCACATATGCCTCCCATGCCAATGGCAGGCTGACAAGGCCATGACTCTTGGGCCTAGCAACCAGTTAGATGTGCCTTATAAATTTTCTCCGCGTTGGATATTAGTCTTTGGCAAAAAGCTCCATGCATGTCCTTAGGTCTTGTATCACACTTCAATCATGCATGATTTAGCATATTTTTTATATTTTTTTGCCAACCTATTTTTTTATACTTTTATTGCTCTGCTATATGCAAAAAAGATGAAACAATTATCCTAGCCTTCTTTAACTGGGTATTAATACCGCATTTGAAGATTGCCTGACAAAATTGGTGTGTCTACGAGCACATACCCTGTATTTAATTAATTGTATTTAAAATTATAAACGAACTAAGTAAAATTCACCAATGACAGTTTTCTTCATTGAGTTGCGCATCATGCCAATAACCCACTGATAATTTTGTTCGTCAGTCTTCTAGAAACTATGATTCCTTACCCTTTACACTAATATTCAATGCATTTCGTTCTAACATTTCTTCATCTGCATTTGTTAATATTAATCAACCTGTCACCGGTCAATAAACATGACGAACATTTCATCCATCAATCTTCTATAAACCCAAAATTGAATACACCGTTCAAAAGCACTGGTCAATAAAACTTTGTTCTTCTATAAATCCAAAATTGAAAACACCGTTTAATAGCGCACATAGAGACTATAAAATTAATGGGGCGCGTCAACAGCATGCTGTGCTGATTTTCTAGTAGATTCTAATCTCCCCTTTGTACCTTTTTCTCTCAAATTTAATATAAATAGTTATAAAAAAATTTTAAAAAAATTTAACAATTTAGAGTATGGTGACATCTACCGCTAAAAATCAAGTTCAAATTTGACCTAAACATTATAAAAGACAAATTCGGTGTGAATAGTACACTACTATTGCATAAGCTAAATTTATCTTTTTATATTTAATGTGTGAATTGAGTTTAGACCTAAGATTTGTGGAAGCTGATATATGTATATTGTGTGAGTGTTTTTAATTTTAAGAATTTTATTTACTAGGTGTTTAAACAACAAGAGTATATATCTCGAGAGATCAAAATAGTTACTACATGGGACCGGGCTATGTCAGGTTGCATGGTGCTCTGTCAGGAACCAGGGTGCTTTCAAAGTCGGAGATGGTCACACGTGTTGTTCTCCATATCCAGCTGAAATCAAAGAGACACGACTACAAATCGATCTATATATTTGGATACAAAAACAATCGAGCTAGAGGTCACAATTACTAACCATCATCAAAATTACTAGTCAAATCTCTCACGATTAGTACGCTCTGGCCGTCTATACGGGAGGAAAATTTGACAGGACTTCAGTCCTTCCTTAATCCGAAGGACGTTGCTCCTTTACATGACATGTGTCCATGCTATATCTTAAAAGTCGAGATCTCCCTTAACTTTAATCCTACTATCTGCGTTAACCGCACGCAGGAAGATAAGGCGCGCGTGTGTTTGGAAAGACGACTATCGTCCTCCAGATTTGGATTTGTGTCATGCACATATCGCAGTCGCAGTCTTCGTGTTCACCGTCTACGATATTATCGTCCTTGGCCCTGCACGTCCGTCACGCCACACCACGCTCGCGGGCTTCGCCTTGCCGCTACAGCTCCCCTACTGCTGTGGATTCGCGATCGCCACATGCGTCAGCACAGTGTCCATAAACACTACCCCCTCCGATCTCTCCTGTCTTGCGATTCACCGCTCGCTCCGTCTTCCAGTCACGTCTTCATCACCGGTCTAATCGAGACAGTCGTCACCCCACAACGTCCTCGTTGTCACCATGATCTCATCGTGATGGCTGGAGCGATCTATGTCAATGCACGACCACCACCTCTATATCCGTCTTTTCGTTATGTCAACTTGAATTCAATACTGAAACATCAACGTTTGATACCACTTGTTATAAAAATTAGCCGAATATAGCGGAATAACGACTAGCTTAAACTCCAATCTTTCAGTCATCACAACCACGATATGCCAATACGACCACAGGAACACACAATATTTATTAACCAAGTTTTAGCCAACCTAATCCCGAGCTCTATTATGGCCCTGCCCCTAACAACAATTAACGCACTTACGCTGCTACAAATCCATTGTCTCGCCACCAGGTCCTCTCCCTACGCTGCCGTGTACAATCATCGCCACGTTTTACATTATGTATTCCTC